>NAJQ01000866.1:0-12095 GCA_005059865.1 Friedmanniomyces simplex
CGACACGCTGCCCTGGATGTCTGACACCTGGACGACGACCGTCTCACATGAAAGCGCCTTAGTTCAACCTAAGCTACCGTGGGATCGCCGCATTGCGCATGTATCTTCTCTGTGTAAAGCCGTGGGTGCCTGTGAGGACGTACCTGGCATGCTCAACGATGCCCATCGCTGCGGGGAGGCTTATATAACAGTGGCCAGAAGCCTCAAGAGGTCAAGAGTGCTCTTGGTCTTCCCCTTTTCCTCCTTTCCCTCTACCATGTCCTTCTTCAAACCCCCGCCCAAACCGGACAACCCACTCGGCTGGCACCGTATCCTCTCGCCCACTGCGGCTGTGAAAGTGTCCCCAATATGTCTGGGCGGCATCAGCATTGGCACAGGCTGGGAGGAGCTCTTCGGCAAGAACGAGGACCCCTTCAAGCTCATAGATGCTTACTACGCTCTCGGAGGCAACTTCATCGACACATCTAACACGTATAACTTCGAGACCTCGGAGAGCATGTTCGGCGAGTGGATGGAGAGCCGTGGAGTGAGGGACCAAATGGTGATCGCGACCAAGTACTCCGCCGGCTACAAGGCGTATGATCGGGAGAAGTTACCACTGCAGAGTAATTACACCGGCAACTCGGCGAAGAGTATGCACCTATCGGTGCGCGACAGCTTGAAGAAGCTCCGCACGGATTATATTGATATCCTGTACGTCCACTGGTGGGGGTCGACACCTCCATCGAGGAAGTCATGCGACATCTGCACGCCCTCGTCATGAATCGTCAGGTACTCTACCTCGGAGCCTCGGACATGCCAGCCTGAGTTGTCGTGAAGGCAAACATGTTCGCTCGTGCTAATGGTCTGACGCCCTTCTCGGTGTATCAAGGACAATGGAACGCGGCTTACCGGGATCTGGAGGCGGATATCATCCACATGGCCGAGGATCAAGGTATGGCTGTTGTGCCGTGGACGGCGCTGGGAGGAGGCGCGCTGCAGACTAAGGAGCAGAAGCAAAAGGCGGAGCAGAAAATGGAGATAGAACCGCAGCCTATGGGCTGACTGAAAAGGACGTGAGAGTCTCGGAAGTACTCGAGAGCATCGCCGAAACGCACAAGTCAACCTTGCACGCCGTGGTACGTATCTTCTCGCGCGAAATCACTCGCACTGCGCAGCTGCAATCGAACCAGACGACTGACACAGAGTAACCGCGTCCGCAGGCCCTCGCCTACCTCTTCGCCCAATCCACCTACGTGATCCCCATCGTCGGCGTCCAAACTGTGGAGCACGTTAAAGCCATGCCCGACGCTCTGCGTACCGAGCTGTCGCCGGAGGAAATCCGACGAGTTCACGAAGCGTCGCCGCTCGTGCCCCAATTTCCAATGAACTTTTTGTTCAGCTATGGGAGCAATGTGCCCTACAACACGCACTTGACGGGGGCGGACGTGTCGCAATCCCAGATGGCATGTTGGTATGATGCGCCGCCGAAGCAGCCTGTAAGTCCAACGTACCTGATATGTTGCGCATGGGCGAAGAGCTGACGATTGCGCAGTCTTACCAGCCGAGAGAATGATGGCGGCATTGGGGGATGGCGACGTTGGATGGTGATAGCTTTTTGATATATCTGCATCGGCGAGGCAGGCAAGCTGGTATCTCGGTCAATAGTAGGGAGCCCCAAGGCTGAGGATCTCACGTGTTCGGAGAGCACAATCGTCGTCGTAAGGATATTGTTCAGACGTGAATGATGGTATCAATGGCAACCTGAGATCGGGCCAGAGTGTTGGGAAGAACAGTACAAAGGTGGTAGGCGTGGGGTACATGTATCTTAGGTGAGAATCTGCCCGAGCAGACACGGATATAGAACGGCTCAACTCTAAGCGGGCTCGCCCGAATATGCCAAGCCCGGAAAATGACGCGAGCAAGCCGATCGCCCCAAACTCTACACTTGAACATTACCTCGCGATTGCTCGTTTCATAAGATCCACAGGTGATATGCAGCGGCGGTGAATAGATATATATGCCTCGACCACCCGCCTTCACCATCCCGTCTTGTACATATGATACTTCCTTGGGAAACGGCCGCTTTATATCTTATTAACCCTTGTCGGTATCCCATTCACTTCAAGACGACTTGATGTATACTATAGCAACACAAGCATCTGCACAGGAACGATCGATCCTTGCTGGTCGCTGAGCGTTGGAGCGCATACGAACGTTTCCACGCATCATACAACATAGAGCAGAGCCACGCCACCACCATGGATCCGTCATCCGACTACGCCAACGACCCCTACACATGGGAGGGCCTATCCGGATGGAAGTCCTACCGTACCCTCCGTCCCTTCAGAGGGATGTACTGGGACGTCCGACGACGACTGCCATGGTACTGGAGCGACATCCGTGACGGGTTCAACTACCGCACCCTCGCCGGTACCGTCCGCATCTTCTTCGTCAACCTCCTACCTGCGCTCGCGTTCCAGCTCGAAATGACGCGGCACACCGATGGCTACTTCGGCATCAACGAAGCGCTGTTCTCTTCCGCCTTGGCCGCGCTGGTGTTCAGTACATTGAGTTGTCAGCCCTTGACCGTCGTCGGAATCACGGGGTTGATCAGTCTGTTCAACTATACCGTCTTTGCGATAACGGAGGAATGCGGCATACGCGAGCTATATCCGCAGTTCATCGCCTGGGTCAGCATCTGGGCCGCCATTACGCACTGGATCGCCGCCATTTGCAACTGGTGCGACTACATGCGCTACATCACCGACTTCTCATCCAACTCCTTCGGCATGTACGTGGCCATCATCTACATGGTGAAGGGCTTTCAGGAAGTGACGGCGCTGTACTACGAGTCGAATCCCTCGGCCGGCTATCTCGGCGTAGTGATTGCACTGTGCTATTTTTTCAGCGTGGTGATGCTGGAGACCGTCGGCTCTACCACCTTGTTCACGCCCAATATCCGCAAATTCATCGCCGACTACGCCTACCCCATCGCCACGATCTGGTGGACAGGCTTCTCCCACATCCGGGGTCATATCCGCGATTCCGGTCTCGCGCGAATCCCGCACACTCGTGCCTTCTACCCGACGATCGACCGTCGACCCTGGCTTGTCGATTTCTGGACGTTGCCGGTGAAGTGGGTCTTCGTGGCCCTACCCATTGGCATCTTGCTCACGCTTCTTTTCTACTACGATCACAACGTCTCGTCGTTGACGGCGCAAGCGAAGCAATTCCCGCTCAAGAAACCCGCAGGCTTCCACTGGGACTTCTTCCTCTTGGGATGCACATGCTTCATCGGCGGCATCGTCGGGATCCCACTCCCTAACGGTCTCGTCCCGCAGGCACCCGTGCATACCGACAGTCTGACAGAGTACAAAGATACGCTGACCAAGAGCAAAGAGAAGGACATCGAACCCGAGGAAGGCGATTGGGTGCATCACAACCGGAAGGTCGTAAACGCCACCCTCGTCCGCGAGCAGCGCATCAGCCACTTCCTCATGGCGCTGGCACTCGTTGGCTTCATGACCGGTCCGCTGTTGGACGTCCTGCACACTATGCCGCGCGCTCTGTTTGCAGGCGTCTTCTGGGCCGTGGGTTTCAGCGGCCTGACGGCGATGAACATTACGCAGAACATCCTGTACTGTCTGACCGAGAAGCGCTTCGTGGATCCTCCGACAAGCGCACGACGCTGAAGAAATCGAGGATTCTGTATTATGTCTTCTGGCAGATGCTGGGCGTGTCGTTTAGCCTGGGAGTCTCGTTCACGAGGGCCGCGATCGGCTTCCCGGTTATCATCATCTCGCTCATTCCGCTCCGGTGGATCTTGTTGCCGAGGTTGTTCACTGAGCACGAGCTATTGATACTGGATGCCCCGACGGCGGATGCTGATACGGTGCTTGCGTCGATGGGCGGGCGGCCGACGTTGCCGGAGGTGCGGATGATGGAGGAGAAGCGGAGGCAGCAGGGCGGAGATGGAGAGATGGGCGAGGGGAGCGGGAGTGGGAGTAGTAGTGAGAACCCCAGGGGTATGAGGTCGAGGGAGGCGTTCAAGGATGAGGAGGAAAAGGAGCTGGAAGGTAGCGAGGGAAAGAGGAGGCGAGGCGCGGGATCCAAGCGACTTTGAGGACGGGACATGCATGATAGCTTTGGGCGGTAAAAGGGCAGGTCATTCAGGCCCTGCGAGAAAATCATGTAGACGATATATGACGCTTGCGAGCGTCGAAACGTAGAGACTGGAGTAGTCAATACCTCTCGGCCTACTGGACGACGTACTTGTGAGCATAGAAAGGACAACGGATCGACTGCTTTTTGGACCAGGTGATGCATGTCCACAAGCATGGTCTACGGTTTGGGTATGGAACATATCTGAGCACCGCCAGTCTATACGTCGAGAGACAGTATACTCTTGTAGAGACCGGAAGATGCTCCGGCTGCCACTCAACACATGTTTCTCCTCCCCAGCGTCTTCGACGACCTCATCTGCCATTGGTACCGGCGGGATCACCATCTTGGTACGGATTGGTGCTCGTATCGCCATCCTGTTGTTGCCCGATGCCGCCAGTCGCATCGCCGCAGGCGGCCTCGTCGAGAGTGCCGGCAGCAACTCCTTCAAGGTCTTCCTCGTCTCGTTGTTCGACACTCTTGGGCAGTAAGTCACTGGTAGGTGTCAATCATGCTTGCGGCACATGGGAAGAACGCTCGGATACTTCGTTGCTTACCTGCGTCCATATTCACCCTGACGATTTTGCATCCGGTCGAACAGGCGGGTCGTGTAGTCGGCAAGGGTGCATTGAGTACGGTCGGTGCAGTCGATATGGTCGTGGCAGGCCCGCCTTGATTTCCCGGGGCCATGCTTGTCTGGTGTTGTCTACGCTCGCCGCATCGATCGGAAGAACTTGATACCTGACCGAGCTTTATTGGTGTTTCTGCACCGGACGAATAGCATCTCCAGCACCAGAACATTTTGTAGCTTCTCGGTATTGAATGGGATCCCTTTGGAAATAGTGTCATTCGAATATCGTCCTTAGAACTTCTGCCGCCCCAACGTCGGCCTCCACTCCAACGGATGCGTCTCCTCCGTCGCACTCTCGTCCTGCCTCCAAACCTTAATCGTCTTATCTGCCTCCCCCGTCACCAGCCTCAACCCCGTCAAATCAAACATCGAACTCATGATCCCCGCCTCAGCGTCCAGACTCCCCGGCTGCGCGACGGAGTCCTCATACTGATATCGATGCCCCGTCTTCCAGTCCCAGAAAGCTATACTCCCGTTATCGCCGCCCGAAAAAAGCACATTATCTTCATTGACGGAGAGGGAGTTGATGACGGAATTATGGCCTTCGAAATTCTGCATGAATTGCCCCTCCGGACAGAGCCATTGTTTGATTTGGCCCGGGGAGGCGGAAGCGAAGGTGTATTCTGTCGGGTGCGTGGCGAGGCTGCGGACGCCCTTTTTGTGGTGCGTGAGGACACCCATGGTTTTGCCGGCCGCGAGGTCGTACATTCGGATCGTGGAGTCGAGGGAGGAGGAGATGACTTGCGGGTCGGTGGCTTGGGTGACGATGGAGGAGACGGTTGCTTTGTGGCCGGAGAGGACGTGAATGTTGCTGCGGGTGCGCATATCCCAGACACGGACGACACCGTCGCGACCGCCGGTGCAGAGGACATCGAGAGTGGGGTGAAGGGAGAGGGTGTAGACGCCTGACAAGTGGCCATGGTAGTGGCGGATCACTTTGTTGGTTTCGAGGTCCCAGCATTTGACCATCTTGTCCTCAGCACAAGAGAACAAATACGGATGCCGTGGCGATACGGCCAGCCCGCGAACAGTGGAGATGTGGCCTGTCAGGGTGAGTTTGAGGGTGCCGGAGGCGAGGTCCCAGATCTTGATCGTACGGTCGCCGGCTCCAGAAGCGAACCATTGATTTCCCGGCTCCATGGCAAGAGCTCGCACCCAACCTAGATGGCCCGAAATCACGCGGAAGAGCTTCCAGGGAGCATGCCATTGCGGTTTCTGCTGGCGGACGGTGTCGCGACGTACGAGGCTTGTGGAAGGAGTGTCGCGCTGAGGCGTAGGTCCGTTGGCGTTAGGCGGGAGTTTGGCACCAGCTGTGCCCTGTATCCGGGTCAAAGCTGTCGATGTGCCGTTTGCCTGTGCCTGTTGTCCGGGTCGCGATCCGCTTGCATCCTCGATCATCTTCGCCATTTGCGGGTCGCTGGCTCGCTCCTCCGTCTTGGGCTTCTTTCTCCGCGCTGCTAGTCCTGCTTGTGCATTGGCCTGCTTCGCCGCAAGTGCCGCCGGCAGTTCTCGTACGTCTGCATACTCGCTCCGTATCCGCGCGGCTACGCTCGCTCTCTGCGCTCGATCGTACGGAGACGGGTCGGGAGGCGCGACATCAGGCTGTGACGACTTCTGGAGTGCCGGGGGTTGCCCAAAATCTGCTGCGAAGACTTCTCGCGTGCGCTTTGCTGATCGGCGCACTGCTTTTGCTGCGCGTGCGGTGATGTCTGCGGATATGTCGGAAGACGCGGGACCGGAGGAGTTCGAAGCAGCGACTTCCGCCATGTTGAGATTGGCGACTCGCCTGCCGTGAGGATCGTGATGTTGGCCGCGAGAGGTTGTGAGTGAGAGGGGTTGATAATTGAAGCGTCGCAAATGCTGAAGTTGGATATGTATTCATGACTCGCGCATGGCAGAATCCGCACCGCCTCCGGGGGTTCTCCGATGTCCTGCTCATGCATCCCACGACATACAATCTCAGGCTCTCCCGCTCAACAACGTATGTAATGAGACTGGCACAGTAACCGCAATGCACTACCTCCACCCGCGCTCCCGCATGACGGGTACCCTCTTCACCGGTACCCTCGCCGTCTCCTTCCTGGTCGTGGCATTGCCACACCTCCTGCCGTGTCCGGTGGACCGACGACAATACGCGGATACGATTGAGATGCCAGACGGAACGATCAAACGAAGACGGAGACGAACGGTGGAGACTACGATAGAGCCGGTTGCGCCGGCAGAGGAGGTCTCGCAATTGACGAGCGAGAGCAGGCCGAAGCGGGAGTGTCCGGTCCCTAAACCCGGGGGACTGGTGAGGCAGATGATGGGTATTGAGCAGTCGTCGAAGGAAACACCGCCGCAGGTCGTCGTGCGGACCATGCGACAGCCTGGGAAGTGAGACAAGAGATGGTGACGAGGCGGAGGGAGCATGATCGATCTCCTTGTGGGTGCCTCTGCGCGGGAGTCATTCGATTCGGTGGTACCCACGCGTGTTGGATCCGACGAAGGCAGAACCAAAGCGTCTCGCTGCTTAAAAGCGGCGATCTGGGCCCCCGCTACACGTGTAAGGCTCTCAATCGCAGTACAACCAAGTACGACCTGGTGCAGCCTGAATGCGCCGGGCCGCAAGTGAGAGTCTACCCTACTTTGTTCAAGGGCGGCCACCTCATAGTCGCACTACAACTCATTACCACCGCAGCGACGGTATGAGCGTGTCACTTGCGCGCTTCGGGCATTCGCATGCGGTGGAGGCCCGGCTTCAGTTCGAACTCAAGGGTCTACCTGGGGAGACCGGGATTATGAAGAAGAGGTATTGATCAATACAAGCATACGGCTCGACATCGCTTGTCTACAACAGGGCCTGTTGAAGCGCACATTGGTGACCCCCTGCTCCCGCTTCTAGGCCGGTAATGTCGATCGCTCTACCAGAGTATGCTGGCTAAAAGAAGGGCTCATACCTCAAATGTGGGAAGACTCCTATGACGGGATACGGAAACGAGTGGGCCACATGGTAGGCGCTCTGCTCCACGAACTGAACTGCTTGGCTGACATGTCGCCACAGCTCCGCTTGCCGCTTGAGTACGGTCGGAGCAAAGACATCTGGTCAAATAACTTCGATTTGGATACCTCCTGCCCTAGCACACCATGTCAGGTCCTCCTTCAGCGAGACTCTCCCGCTATTCGACTCAAGCAAAGCTCCGCGCAATCTCCTCTAAACCCGGCCCACCATACTCCCTATCACTAATCCTCCCCTCCGCCTCATACCCCCAGACACCACTCTCCCACTTCTCCCAGTAACCCGCCTTGGCCGGACCGAAATCCGCAGCATCCGCCATCTGCGCCTCGCGGTCTGCTGGCGTGAACTCCTTGACCTGGGCTTGCTGGCCGTTGATCTTGGTGTACAGCTCCTTCAGCTCGTTGCCGGTGGGCCAGAAAGGGACGACAGAGTACTCCTTGTTCTTGATGGATTGAGGGTCGGCGCAGGCGATGCGGGTCAGGGCTTGGGCGAGATGTTCGATGGCGCTGGGAGGGAGATGTCAGCGGGCGAATGTGGACAGGCAGACCGGCAAGCTTACGTGATGGGGACCCTGTTCTGCATCTGCTTCTCATTCGCCCAAATGATATTCTCCTTTATCGGTGCGCCGACGAACCTACCACGTCCCAAGTCAGTACCCGCAATACCAACATCGACGACTTCAACTTCGGCAGCACGAGCGACCAAACCTACCCGAGCTGAAACCAAAACAGCTCAAACACCCCCGTATACACCGCCGTAACCCCAACCCCCTTCTCCCTCGCCCTCTCCCACCCCCCATGCAAAAACGCCAGCACAGCCCCCAACCGCGGATCCCCAAAATCCCGCTCCGTCCACGTCGTCGAGTATACGGAAGGAATATACGTCACGAGATCAGGCGACAGCGCCAGACCGTCGACGAGGTTGGGTTCGGACGGGAGAGCGGGGAAACCTACTGCGGAGCTGAAGAATAACAACGGAACTCCGAATCAGTAATGCTACGGTGCTGTCGGGGTGTTGGCTGAGGGATGGATGGGACGTACATGAAGATATTCACCCCCCTCACCACTTCCGCGATTTTCGCCGGCGGGTCCGCGAACTCCAGGACGCGGAACTCGACGTTCTCGCTTCTTTTGTTGGTGGCGGTGGAGAGGCCGGTGAGATCGGTGCTCGCGCGGTGGAAAATGATGAGGTTGATTTTGCCCTCGCCGGCGGCTTGGATGAGGGATTTGGTTGTTGGGG
This sequence comes from Friedmanniomyces simplex, assembly GCA_005059865.1. Lineage (NCBI taxonomy): Eukaryota > Fungi > Ascomycota > Dothideomycetes > Mycosphaerellales > Teratosphaeriaceae > Friedmanniomyces > Friedmanniomyces simplex. The sequence continues at coordinate 9,012 of NAJQ01000866.1, forward strand.
CACCGACGTTGCCGGTTATGCCTGCGATGCCGACGGTGTGGAGCATCTTGGGCCTTATTAGGAATCGGGTGGGTGCGGGTAGGTAGCCTGGTTGGGTTGGACAGGTGTGTGTGTGTTGTCTGGAAGATGGTACCGGTGCTGCTGGTGGTTGTGAGGAGGAGAGGATGGATAGTAGAAGCTACCTTTGTGGCGGACATGACGGTGACCTTTATACCGCACGCTCCTCCCCCTTCGATTAGATGATCTTCCGGCTGCATTGCCATAACTTACCATCACCTCTCTCCACTGCGGTCGTATCATACAGCCCAGCTCAGCTCAGCTCAGGCTTGGTCATTCACCAGCGAAATCCGCTCTCCTCACGAACCGAGACGTCGGCACCTAACAGCTGAATAATTCCTAAGAGCACCCCATCGCGCAAATGACATGCTGCCTTATGGTAGCAAAAAACTACTGCGCAAAGCCAGTCGCAGTCGTGCGCTCACTCGGAACATTTGAGAAGGTATGTAAGCAGACATCGTCGCTCCCCGAAGGAAACGATGCACGTCGGTCCCGAGATCAGCACCAGCGAGCCGTACCAAGGCAGGCGCTTCCGGAAGGCAGCGTTTGATTCCACAACATGAAAACGCCGGTCGCAAAGAAGTGCATACCTAGGACTGATTCCATAGACTGCCTTGTAAGTACACTGGCGCTGAGCAAAGGTGTTACGGTAGCCGCGATCTCGGGGCAAAGAGCCGGCGAATGAGATGGAGGAAAGATAGATGATCAAGAGGCCTTCTCCAAAGCAAGCAAGCGTGAGCTCAAGCGACGGACGATTTCCAACATGAAGTCTGTTCACAGCCACTGGCTTCGTTGTGCGTTTCACCGGGGTTGTGTGCCGTCGACTGCTTCGTTCGGCGAGGCCCCCGCGCCTGGGTTGTGGTCGCCGCACCATCGCGATCCATCTCCATGACTCCTTCAGCATACCGCACATCAACACACCATCTACCCCTCACCCAACCGTTATGCCCCCCAACAGATCCTCCTCCTCCTCCTCCTCTTCAGTCTTCTCCCTCACCTCCCTCACCACCCCCCCAACCCGTCCCAGCTTCTCCAACAACTGCTCCCACCCCTGACAAGCATTCCCCTCATCCTCCCCACTGCACCCGGGTCCAATATCATGCGGGAACCACGTCGCGGCATCATGCTTCCAACCCGCCTGCTCCCCGACGGGAAGACGCTCATTACTCGCCAGCATCGCATCCCACGCTTTCCGGAAAATACTCACGCTCCACCGCGGTTCGGAGACGGTAGGCTCAGCGGCGGTAGCGGTGGAGCCTTTGCTCGGCGAGGCGCCGCGGGACGGGTATGTCCGGTTTTGGAAGCGGGAGAGTTCGAGGGTGTAGTCGGAATTGACGAGGGTGTATTGGTAGCTGATGCTTTGTCGAAAGGAGGTGAGGTTCGCGCAAGGGTTGAAGCGGACGAAGATGTCGGTTTTGCCTGCCCTGAGCGCGGGGTCGGAGTCGATTTTGAGGTTCCACGAGAAGGCTAGTAGTTGGGGTGGGAGCTTATTTTCCTCGATGACTTGTGGCGAGGCGAGGATGTCGAATTGCCAGGCTGAGGTGGTGCTTAGGTCGCAGAGGGAGATGTCGAGCAGTGGGGTTAGGACGTTGGTGTCGCGTGCGAGGCGCGTCCACTTTTTCGAGAAGATCTCGAAGTGTGTCATTGCCATGGCCTCGTCGTATGCTTCGTGCCATTCCACCGTCAGGCGGTAGTCGCCGCTGGGATTGCTGAACGTGAAGGCGACGGTGTAGACTGGCTTCACGCTCGTCAGGTCGTAGACGGTGGCGTCTGACGGCGTGACGAGATCAGTGGTCTTTTGTAGAGCTGACAGCAGGGCCGGCTCCGTGGCCTTGTCGCCGAGTCTGCCGCTGGTCAGTAATGGTTGCGTCAGTCAAACAGTGCTTGCAACTTACTCTTGTGTGACCTCACCGCTGAATTGCGACATACTCAACATAGTTTCGTACTCGTCAAGATCGTACACGCCGTATTTGCCTTCCATGTACTGTATCGCAAGGAACTTGCCCAGCCGGATGCGCATCTGCACATGGCCGCGGTAGTAGTGCAATCTTGCCAGTGTACGGAGAATGGTGGTACGCAGACGCTCAGCAGATGCCCGTGTTTGCTCCTGGGCCTCTATTTGTGTCTTGTCGTGTTGACCGTACTCGTCGCCGCGCGGAGCTTTACGAACGTTCGCCTCACCTTCGCTGTCAACTACCTCGAGTGGTAGATTGGCTGGTGGCTCGTATTCATCGAGGTACACAAACAGCGGTATCTGCTCTGCGTCCGGCCAATGCAGCAGGTACAATCGTACCGGGTTGAACTGACGCGCAGCAATCTGGAAGCAGGTCTGCCGAACCCGTTGCAAGCCAGCCTTCACCTCTGTCGGCTTGCCCATGACACGAAACAGGTTGAACGCCTTGACAAAGACGACGTAGCAGGAACACTCCATCCGGATCGGATCCAGCGCTTCGTAGCTGTTGCCCAGAATCTCCTCAGGCCGGTACTCCTTCACCGGCCAGTGAAAAGATCCGATCGCACGAAAAGCCGTGCCCATGGGTGGATCCCGCCGAAAGCGCTGCCTCCTTACCTCACGCTCCCAGCTTCTTTCGGCTCGCTCGCGAAGCTTCGGGGTGAGTGAGACGATCTTGGCGAAGTTTGCTGATCGCGCGGACTTCTTGCCGCCATAGCCACTGTCCTCGATCCAGCGAGCGATGGCCATTTTTGTGGCGGCGACGTCGTCTTCCTCACCCCAGATACCGAAGGCTCTACTGCCGCCCTGACCACGCGCGGGTTCGCTGTAGATGTACGTTCCGTGCTGCCTGGCGAGAGTCTCGTGGTAGTTGTCGGAGGCGTCGGTCTTGTCTCTGAGTATCAGATCGTCGGGAATGCGCACGTTGTCAGTGGGCGGCTGGTTCGCGCGCCATAAAGCCTCCGCATCGTTGTCACAATGTTCGATCAGCCTTGGAGCCTGCCGGTCCCGCACATCGGCTCGTCCGTGGCGGTCTGTCGTGTTCCACTTGCGTGGGGAGGTCCTTGGGAGGTTTC
>NAJQ01000867.1:0-12091 GCA_005059865.1 Friedmanniomyces simplex
GGAGGACGTGATATGGTGGTGCAGTGGTGCCTGCCGGGAAAAGTAAGGTTTCTGCACATCAGCCGGGATGTTCGTGGTTATTTCTAGACTTCCCGAGAGCCGGCCATCTGCCGATGGTCCTATCGATGCAGGTGGGAGTCGTGCGACCCTCTCCTCCCTTCTTCCTTGTCAACAACATGCATCGCAATAATCGGATCGGGGAGATGGATGATAGGGTCGAGGTAGAAGACCGTGTCGTAGACAGCTCGAACGTGCCATCAACTGCTTCAACGGTGTCGCTGGTGCTGGCGTGCGTGCTACTGCTGCCCAGCTTTGCCAACGATCTAGGCCAGCTGCATGTTGAAGGAGAGAGAGTTTCTCGCGGCAGAAAGTTTGCTGCTGTGATGAAGGCCGTTTCCTGCCGTGCTCGCCTTTGACAGGGCAGGAACAGAAAAGGGGGCAATAGTAATGTTACTACTGTACAGTTTAATGCCGTGCAAGCTCGGAATCTTGGCAAGGTAAACAGCCAAGCTGCAAGGCCGGAGATTTTGGTAGCTATTGTGTGCGGGAGTAGTATCGATCCCTGTACATCCCATCCCACCTACTATCATAAGCCCTCGTAAATCGCAGGAAAAGGACCGACGGATCCCGGCCAAAGGTGCAAGATCTCAAAGGAGTCTAGAAAGAAGCCGGCAGTGATTGCGTCGGGGGGCCACTTTTCAAGCCTTTCGGGCGAGGACGGGAGCGTCATGGTGGTGCTCCGTGCCCCGTTTCAGACCAGACCATCCGACACACCTTGTTCTTTGCGGCTGCAGACGCGCGTTGCTCATTGGCTGGAGATGAAGGGACGGAGCTTCTTCTGCCGATCGACGCAGCGTGCATGGATGCCCTGTGCTTTCGCGCATGGCCGCCGTGCCACCGTGCCTCTGCTTTCTTCCCTCCACTGCTCCAGCCAGACCCGTACCGTCTCATCTCACCTCACCTGGCCGTATTATCGCCACGTCGCTGACTGTTCTTCCCGCTCTTGACTCGGTACACCGCACGCGACAGTGAAAGCGGGACTCTCGCTGGGATGTGATGTGCTGCGCGCATGGCACCATCTCCCCCGACACCACCTCCCAAGACCCCTGAGCACTTACGCGACTGGAAAGTACCATCAACATCAATTGGCAACATCAATTGGCAACTGCGCGCATAGCGCTGGAGGACCATGTCGCTCAATGGCCTGGACACGCCAGACGTCCGTGAGGCGTACCAGAGGACGATCACCGAAGCAGGAGGATGGTCAGTACACACACTATGCCAGCTTGGCGCGGGAGGAAGAAGTGGCCATGGCTGAGGTGTAATGCACAGGTTTCTGCTGAGGTACACGTCGCGCGACTCGGTACAGCTGCTTGGTCAAGGCAAAGGCGGCGTGCATGAAGCGCGAACGGCAATCGCGAAATATGAAGAAGCCTCTCCGCTATACGGCCTCCTTATATACCGCCGGCGAAAAGTTCTCATCAAGTTCATTCCCGAGGGGACGTCGCGCTTGCTACAGGGTATGCTCGCTCATCGCATGGCGTATTGCCTGATACTGACGATGACTGACGGTGTCTAGCACGAACTGCCGTCCACTTCCAGGATGTCATGGAGCGATACTCGCCATATGAAACGATGCTTGAGATTACCACGGCCGAGAGCTTAAACGACACTTCCTTAGCCGCCTCCTTCCCATTGCACACTGCTTCGCCTGCAACTTCGTCTAACAGACTGCATGAGATCAGTGAGGACGGCGAGGATCATGGGGTGGCGTCGAAGCGGCCCACGGCCAGTCACAGCTACTCCGCGGCTGGCGCCATGTTTGGCACGCAGCGGTACAAAACGGAGAAGCGCGTGGATCAGCTCATGACTGGCGACCGCGCGCGCCGACCCACACCGTCGATACAGGTGACGAGTGACAGCCCCGGCCAGTCGCCACATCCATCGCAACAGCCATCGCCACTAACCTCGCCGCTGGTCTCTCCACAAAAGACATCACTTTCGCAATTTCTGGTACGCGACGAATCGGGACAACGCTCCATCACGTCTCTTGGCTCGCAGCCTTCAGTCTCTTCGACAACGGACTATGCCGGCTCGGACGTTTCCAGAAAAAGCGCAGAGTCTGCTGCCACGACCAGCGAGCCTTCAGAGGCGACGCAAGTCAAACCCATGCGCGAGACTTCGCAACCCAGCTTCATGGAAAGACCTTTGGACAGTCTCAGTCACACTGCCGAACGGCTTAACAGCGGAGTATCACAGCGGTCAGTAGAGAGCCCGAGTATGGCCGAGACCCCGAGCATTTCTGAGAGTGTGAACCGCAAGATCGACGACGAGCCGTACGATTTCAGCAGATTTGACATCAAGCCAAAGGTCAAGCTCGGACCAAGACCTGTCGCGACTGGCGAGAGGACGAAACGGCAGGTCGCGAGCATCGCAGCCATTCCTGCCAATTTCCGGCCTGTTCAGAAGAAGTCGGAGCCAAGCAGACAGCAGCCCTACGCGCCAGTGAGCGCACCATCGCCTCTTGCCATGCCGGTCCTGCCCAGGCCGCCTCCCATCCCCGATACACCCGAGTACAATCCGAGGCCGGTGTCACGCGGCAGTGTGAAATCCCTGCCGTCGCACAAGTCGACGACAATGACGCCCGATAAGATTAGGTTGATGAAGGCGGTTGAGTTGCGGAAGAAGCAGCTACGCAAATCGAATCCGCAACCTACTACGTTTGTGCCGCCGAAGGATGAGGATGCGCCTGCGGTGCCGGCGATACCGAAACAATTGGAGGTTCTACGGACGGAGGAGCCTCGAAGGGTGCATGAGAAGGATACAGAGCCCGAGGCGTATATTGAGGTAGCGCAGCATACGGCATCCAAGAAGCCCGATTCCGGCATCGAGATGAACTACGAGGATCCAGAGAAGCGCCGGTCAGGGCAACAGCAGCACGTGGAGGAGCCGCGGCCACCTTCGGCGGATGAAGCGACGCTCGCGCAACTACAGCCCGCGCCGCCGCAGCCAGACAAGCCTTCGCGGCAGACTTTCGAGCCCACGGTGTCTATGGAGATGCTGGAAGATACGCCTACGACGACAGGAGCACGCATAGATTATGCGTTGGAACGGCGACAGCCCGATCTGAGGTTACCAGAGGGGTTTGGTAGGACCGGATCGAAACGATCGGAAACCTCACGGATACCTCCTATCACGACACCACACCGCTTGCGATCAGTTTCCCCTATAGCGTCCCAGTCGCAGACGGAAGAAGTGCGGACTCTACAGGCGGAAGTGTCGCCAATCAGTCCTGATAATGCCATGACCAGCAGTGGCACTCTTGAACCTCCAGTAAGCCCTCGCCGGAACAACAGTGATCTCGCGAAGCGGAGACGCGGCATCGTAGAACCTTTGCACATTGACTCACACGCCGAGGGCGATATTGGGTCGGACGACGAACTTATGGAAGAGCTTCAGATCGCAACCGTCCATCAAGCGAAGCCCATGACAATGGCACGATCACCAATGGCGCCATCGTTTCCGAGAAGACCGAGCGCACAGTCGATGGGTTCAGACAAGAGCCCTTCTGTCCGATCAATCAACATACGACGATCGTCCTCGAACCTGCTGGAAAAGTTCGAGGCCTCATCTGACCGGGCGTCTCCGCCGCCAATGCCTGCAATGCCTCCGGCGCATGCGCGCTCGCAGTCGGTGGTTACGCCACCGCTCGGTGGAGCTGATACGATGCACGGGCTCCGGCGAAACATGTCCAACGGCCTTACGAAGCGCATTCAGACACTTGCGGAAGTGGACAGCGAAGAGCCCAGCCCCGGTGCACCACCCCGTGCGCCTTCACCGGAGAGTCTATCAGCCGCCACCTGGCGGGAGCGCAAGAGCTCCGTCAGGAGTCCACCTCGATCGCGGACAAACTCGTACAAGGCTGCTGCAAGGAACAGCGGTAGGTTGAGCGGTTGGGGCGCGCAGCAGACTAACGTCCTGCAGCAAGCGGAGAGCGGGCCCGTGTGGAACGTACAGCATGATCCAACGACCAACCGCGACTCCGTCTCCGTCACAGCGCGGATAGTGAGGCCCCACGCGACTGCAGGCGCCGACGACACTGCGGCCGCGGACGGGCAGTTCCAGCAGCCACAGCTCATGATCAACCACAAGCGCGCGTCCGCGACCCAACAGTCTTCGAGCCTGAACAAGGCCCTACCACCGCTCAACACCGATTCGTACCACCCCAAGTCAGACGCACCCTCCTTAGCACCATCACCTACGATGACTCGCGCCTCCACAGACATGCGCACCCTGCACTCCGCCAACCGCAAATCCCTCGGCCGCTACAAGCAAGCCATGTCGCCCATGACGCCCTCGGCCGAGGACTTCCCGGCGCCGCCCATGCAGAAGACCAACTCCACGACTTCGGTCGCTTCGTCGAACGATGAGAATGCCGGCGCCGGGAGCAGAACGAGCCGCTTCTTCAAGCGCATGAGCAATCTCGGCGGCGCGCAGCAGTCGCTGGCTGGGTCGTCGAATGCGGCGAGTACGGTGGATGTGGGCCGGACGGCGAGCGTGCCGCACGATCGGTCGGATATGCCGCCTTCGGTCGTGGTCGGGGATCTGAATGTGCAATTCCCTGATTCGCTGGTAAGTCTCCATACCTACCTACCTACCTACCTACCTACCCACAACTCTCTCTGTGCACCACCGCTGACGCATTGTTCTTCATCCAGCTCTGGAAACGCCGCATCGTGGAGATCGACGACGCGGGCTACCTCCTCTTCTCCATCCCGCAGGCCCTCGACGTCCAGAAGGGCGCTATCAAGCGTTTCCACCTGAGCGAGTTCCGGACCCCGTGTACGCCGGATTTGGATCGCCAGGAGCTGCCGCATAGCGTGATGCTGGATTCCGCGGACGGGGGGACGACGCTGCAGGCGGCGTGCGAGGACGCGATGACGAGTCGGCAGGTGTTGTTTGTGTTGAAGAGTTATTGGAAGGCTTGGGGTGGTGTTGGTGGGGGTGGCGGGTTTTGAGTGTGTCTTGGGGGGGGTTTTTGTTATGAGGGCTGAGCGGGAATTTGCGGGGCTGGGCTGCTGTCACGCCAGGCCAGGCCACTGGGGAGTCGTTTGGGAGCACCTTAAGGGATTGCTCGTGTAACACTACCCTTAATGGTTTGGCATGTGGAAAAGGTGGGTGGGTTTGGGGTGAAACGATCTACGGCCGCGATGTATTTTCTCATCATCTACATTGAGGGCACGAGGGGTATTGATGGGCAAGCAAGCAAACACAGTACAGTATACATATATTAATAGAGCTGGAGATGTAATGTCAATGTCTATCAAAGTCAACGAGTGATCCGGCCTGAATGTCCTGTGAGCACCTGCGAAGAATGGAAGTCGAAGGCCGTGAAATATATTGGTGGCGACGAGGGCGACAACAGCTGTTCTTTCCTTGGCTGACAAAAGCGACTTCGACTTTTCAGGGTCCAGATACACATTCACTTCACCTCAAGCATCTCGTGCCCACACACTCACATACCTATACCTTACACACAACAGCAAACATGGCCCGTCTTTCCCAACTCCTAACGGCCTCCCTCGCCGTGCTCGGCGCCTCCGCGTCAGCAGTCAAGGACCTGATCCCCTCCAACTTCGACGAAATCGTCCTGCATTCCGGCAAACCCGCCCTGGTCGAGTTCTTCGCCCCCTGGTGCGGGCACTGCAAGACGCTTGCCCCCATCTACGACGAATTGGCCGCGCACTTCGAGTTCGCGAAAGACAAGGTCACCATCGCCAAGGTCGACGCGGACGCGGAGAAGGATCTGGGCCGGCGGTTTGGGGTGCAGGGGTTCCCGACGCTGAAGTGGTTCGACGGGAAGAGCGAGACGCCGGAGGATTATAAGAGTGGGCGGGATTTGGAGAGTTTGACCAGGTTTGTGGAGGAGAAGACGGGGGTGAAGCCTAAGGCTAAGAGGGCGGAGAAGATGGCGGTGGAGATGTTGAATGATAAGACGTTTAAGGAGCAGATTGGCAGTGAGGTGGATGCATTGGTGGCGTTTACGGCGCCGTGGTGTGGACGTGAGTTTCTCCCCCCTCTCCTCCCCTGTGTGCTTTGCTCTAAAGTGACATGAGCTGACACAAGTTGCCCGGCCATCCAGACTGCAAGACCCTCGCTCCGACCTGGGAGAAAGTAGCGCAAGACTTCGCCTCGGAGTCCGGCGTGCTGATCGCCAAAGTCGACTGCGAAGCCGACAACGCGAAAGCCACCGCGCAGGACGCCGGCGTCAAGTCCTACCCGACCATCAACTACTACCCCAAAGGCAGCAAGGACCCGGTCCCCTACACCGGTGGCCGCTCCGAAGCGGATCTCGTCACCTTCATGAACGAGAAAGCGGGCACGCACCGCTCCGTCGGCGGGACCCTCGACGCCCTCGCCGGCACGATCCCGAGTCTCGACGCCCTGGCCCGCTCGCTCAAGAGCGGCGGCGATGCGGCGTACGGGAAATTCGCCGAGGCCGCCGCCGCGGTCTCGGGGAAGTACGGCGAGTACTATGGCCGCGTGGCGAAGAAGTCCGGGGAGAATGCCGGGTATGTGGAGAAGGAGCTCGCGCGGCTGCAGGGTCTGCTGGCGAAAGGCGGGTTGGCGCCGGAGAAGCTGGATGATTTGACGAGTCGGAGTAATATTTTGAGGAAGTTTGTGGGTGGTGGTGGTGGGGATGAGGAGGCGCCGAGGGATGAGTTGTAGAGCGACAGGGTCCTTGTGAGGGAGGCGGGGGGTATGATGGGCTGAAAGCATGATGTGACATGGCAGGAGACAGGAGCTCATCGCGTAGGAGCGGGAAAAGCAAGAGCATCGTTGAAGGTGTAGGATAGATACGGGCGTATGGAAGTTTCGGTTGCATTCGGCCGTTGAGTATTGCACTTATTCTCTCGTTGATCCCCTTCGTATAGCTTCGGCATCGGTTCCAGGCTCCTCTACTCACTTCCGTGGCTTCCAGCTTGCTAACAAAAGCACGTTCCATGCTTTCCGTCATGGCTTGCTGCATGGCGTAACGTGCGTGGCATGTGAAAGAGTCTTGACGTGAACAAAAGCTCTGAAGATCATTAGCTCTGAGACTTTGACCTTATCCATCAACAACAACTACAACTACTATAATCTCTCTTCTTGGAGGGCATTGCTGGGTACCAAGGCAGTAGGGGTTGGGCTTCGAGAGTCTGCTATACTGGTATGTCAATCTACAACCCCCTCTACCCGTAGTCGACTTTGTTCTGACAGCATATAGCACCACCCCAATCTCGATGGCGATAGTCTGCTCCATCGTGGCCGCTGCGCAACCATATCTGAGACCTTGCCATGGCCTGCGATGGAGGCACCCAGCTGAGGATCATGGGCTCTGCCGGATGCTGGGAGCCCACTTCCCGCACGCCCAGGTATGTTTACGCCTCCAACAGAGCGGTACTCGCGGGCATGCTTACGAAGAGGGCAGCAGCATCTCCTGGTCGGTATTATTACGTCAGTACATTGCAACGGCCTGGCCGCGAGCGGGTTCGCTGGTTATACAAGACCGCGTCGACGTATAAATGGGGCTTCTTGAGCTTCTTGGCCGCCGTAGGGCTCTGGAATAGGGTCAAGATATAGCGCCTGCTAGTGGCTGTCGGGGAATCGAGACTGCTGGTCGTCCGATGTATCCTCGACGTTGACGGAGTGGCTTCTCCAGGCAGCGCCAAACTGGCAGAGGGAGATCGCGATCTCGATGCGACTGATGGCCCGGGACACCGTTCGTCGGCGATTGCTACCGGGTGGTGTGGAGTTCCGAGACGATGGGCGCTCGGTGTAACGGCTGCGGCGTCCTTTGCCAGGGATATCCAATCAACGCTGGATGTGTTGTCGTTGTGGCTGAGAAGATGTCTCGTGGTGATACTGCGGCTCCGGTGAGTGGTGCAGCGGGCTAGTAGGGCAAGAGCGATGCTGACCGTTGCTAGGGAACGCAGGGGGTTGTCCCGGCGACGATATGTTCGAGCTTCTCTACGCTCCGACTGAACGGCGCCATCCATGTCGCCTCAAAGAACAGCCCTTCATCGCCGCGAGGGCAGCTAGCAAGGTCAATGGCCGTTGTTATGCGACCTTCACTCTCCTTCCAAAAGCGTTTGGAAGCCGCCGTTGCCCAGCCAATTTCGCTAGCGGGCGCTATGAGAACATATCACACGTCTGTTGACGCCAGACCGGTGACCGCCGCATGACTCGACCTGCATGTTTGCCACGTCAACAAGGAATCTGCATATCCTCATCTCTCCACCCAGCAGTCTCTCCGCTACAACACTACCACAACATCACATCGATCTCTAACGCAGCACGCCATGGACAGCACGCTGCTGGGAGAGGCCCCTCGCGAGATGAGAGACCACATATACCGATTCGCTCTCGCGCACCCAGACGCCATCCGCTTCGCATTCGACGAAGAGCACCACCACGAGCCGACCCTCGTGGTCACGAACGCCGCCGACTTCTCCGCCATATCGAATGGCCTCCGGCTCACCTGCAGGCAGCTCCACCAGGAGTGCCGGCCCATCTTCCTGGAGGTCAACACCTTCGCCTTCGCCCTCGCCGCCTTCCCGGACCAGTACGGCGACGACACCTACGAGCACGCCATCATGGCCGTCTCCCGCTTCTTCGAGCGCATCGGAGATGAGCGCCAGAAGATGATGGCCGTGCATTTCGACACCGGGAAGTCGTACCTCGACAGCCCGGACTACGCGGGCATGCAGAACATCCGGGGGTTCGCGCTGTGGCTGTTGCCGCGCTTGAGCAAGCATGCTCGAGTGACGGTGACGATGAGGTTCGAGATGGAGGATTTCATGCCGGTGGAGGGGCTGGAGTCCCCGATCAGCGTTAGCGTCACGATGACGCTGGGCAAGGGGGAGAAGGCCGTCAAGAAGGCCGGGGAGAAGGCGGTGGAGAAGGCCGCGGAGACGGTCGAGGAGAAGGCCGCGGAGGATGCTGTGGCCGCGGCCAAGACGGCGGTGGAGAAGAAGGTGGCAGAGTAAGCAGATAGACTGAGCTCACCTCCCATCCTGTTTGAGAATGAGATGAAAGCTGACCCTCCATGCTATCTAGGTTCCTCGGTGGTGAGGAGAAGTCGTCCCGTCTGGCCGGAGTGCAGACAATCGAGGCGTTCGGCGCGGTGCTGGAGTCGGCCGTCCGGACGATGGTGGCCGTCCGTTCCTCTTCTGGGTAAGTTTGTTCGTTTCTTTGCTTCGTTTGCGGCGTTCTCGGTGGCGTGGTAAAAGGGGCGAGGGGCGGTATAGGGGTTGTAGTGGTGGAGGAGATGGTGCCGGGGCGGAGATGGCGGCGGGTGTGCTTGTGTGTTTCGGGCGTTTGGGCGTTTGGGGGCGTTTTCGGGGTGTTTTTATTTGGGACGAATATGAAAAGTTGATGCTCTCCGCTATCACACGTGTCTCCGCCGCCTACTGGTGTGCCGTACGCATGCTTGAGGGCTCTCTATGCCGTCGAGATACTGCCAACTGCGCCATGTATATCATATGCCTGCTTCCCAAAACACTTCTTCCCAAAACACTCTTTCCCAAAGCCCTCCTATGAGCCACTGGTGGACAATACCTGAGCTCCATAATCATGTGACGTTGTGGAGATGATGCCACCAGGGCCTGGATTGCACGCATCTCCCAGATCGAATACCACCCATCCAATGCACTGCTAGACATTACATGTGCTCAAGAGCGATTTGATACCGTCGAGATCATGCCGCCAGCGCTGAACGACATCTATCTCCCGACTGTCGCATTAGGTCCATCACATACTGGTAAGCGATACATGCGCTCTTGAAATGTTCGGTGTGGCGGAGATCAGTGCTGCCTTGGGTTCAATTTCTGCTATGGTGCGCTACCCAATTTGGCAGGCACGAAAAGCTCATATAATGCAGCTGCATACTACTGCATTGGTCTCGTGCATCTTGCAGCGCGCAGGGAATAACCCGCGCCTGGAATATCTCCTTTTGCTCTTTCCCGGCGGCGCTCACTCTACCTATACATGCATATCTCACGAAATGCCCGGACTGGTCAAACAAGCAAATCTCGTCGCCTGCATACGTGCTGCTTGTCGAAAGCGTGTATCTCCGATGGCTCACACGACGTGACATTTCACTCTGTCATCACCTCCACGCCGTCGCGGCCGAAGTCGAGCGTAACGGGCGAGCCGCCAATCAGCGGTGGCGTGTACACGCGATGCGGGAGGCCCGAAGTCCGTAGTACCCAGCTACTCGGTCGGGCTGGGCTCGAACAGGCAGGTTGCTTGACACCTTGAGGCCCACCCTCGCTGTCATCACCCACGATGTGACGGCGGTGTCGTGGGAGGCGATTGATGATGGGGAGGAGGAGGGTCAAACACGGGGCAAGCAGTCCAACAAGCCCGACCGGAGAAGGGCGGCCGGCTGCGGCATCCAACGGTCGCCTCACACGACAGCTGACAACTGGTCAAGCCTCCTCCTGCCTTATCAGTGACTCCCCCAAGGCAACGTCGCGGCCAACCATACCACACCCTCGCCCGCCAGACGCGACATCCCACCTCATAACTCCGACCCCTCCAGCGCTGTCCTCCTTCTTTCTTACCGTCAATGTCCTCATTCTCATTCGTACTCACCCCCTGCCACTCCCGCTACCATCTACAGCGTATTTCCTAGCATACTTACCACAAGCTCACCGGGCTAGGGCTGAGCGTTACGAGATAGTAACGCGGGCCGTGGCTAGATCGCGTACCGGAAGCTGCAGACGTCAGAGGATTATTGGACCTTGCCGCCCAGGCATAGGCAGAGAAAGAGCCAGGAACCGGCGGTGCGCGACCGGCCCCCGTCGCGTGGGCCTCACTAACTAGAACCGCCATACGTCGGGTCTCCACCGACAGCTTTCGCAAAGATGATGGTCCCGCGTGCGTACCGTTTCTCTTCGTCGCCGCCGAGAGATGCCTGCCTAGACGAGAAGAGCGGCGGACGTTTGTCTACGAGGAAGAGTACACCGGTCAAGGCGGATGTCACCTTAACAGCCAGACCTCCTCCCGCCGAAAGGACGGCAACCGAACCGGCCAAGACGGTCTCGAAGCCGATGGCTGTCCCACTCCCGGAGCGCAGCCACTCTGGCACGGTGCAAACGCTGCCCAGTCGCAGCCGCAAGATGTCTGCGAAAGTCACGAGCCAGGCGGCCACACTCCACGACGGCAACGCGCTGCCGCCTGCGGTTGCGGCTCTGCTAGCGATCACCGCCATTCCGCGACCCCGGCCGAACCAGTTCCGACGGCACACGCGCAGACAGCGCCGAGTATCGATCGATGAGCTGGTGAGCAGCTGGAAGAGCGACGAGAGCCTGAAGCCGAGCTACAGCAGCAGTCCGGCGTTGAGTATACTGTTAGAGGATGCGAGCGATATGGAGGAGACCCCTGTGGCCTCGCTAGACAGCGCGGCGGAGGAAGGCTTCTTATACCAGCGGTCAGAGTCCTGTGAGAGCGTTCCGTCTTTGGATGGAGACGATCGGTCCGTGCTGTCTTTGAGCGGTCCAAGAACACCGGAGTCGCTGCGCAGCCAGAAGTCGAGCAGCAATCTCAGGCGGGATAAGTCCCGGCTGAGCCTCACAAGACAGGATACCTCGTTCGACCACCCGTTGGTGCCGGCGGCTGCTACTGCTCCGGACGAGGACGACCTCATGCTGTCTACACCGGATAGCAGGTCCGCGACGCCAAAGCCGAAATCGACATTCACCTCCAACCTGACGACTTCGCTGCGAGCCTTCAAAAACGCCACCTTGAGCTCCATCGCCTCCTTCACACTTAGCAACGTTACCGCACCATCGCAGCGGGCATCCGACTGTCGTTTCTCGGACGAGATGCTCTGGTCGCACCCCTTCCTTTTCCCGCGGCTCAGCTCAGAGATGAGACCCGCCATAGAAGGCATACCAACTGAAGCGCAGAGGCGGTATCTGAACCCGCCGCCACTCACCTTCGAAGAGCAAGAGGCGCCCTTCCAGCTCGCCCTTCACGCGCCGTTTCTGGCCGAGCGCATCGACGAAACGCCAACGATCCCCATGCAAACCTACAACCGCGGTAA
>NAJQ01000868.1:0-12089 GCA_005059865.1 Friedmanniomyces simplex
CGACCTCGAAGCAGGTGATGCCAGCGAGGAGTCTACTCCGGCACAGGTGTCCAGCGCAAAAGACAGCAGTCAAACAAACGGAACAGCTCAGCAATACGAGATCGCCGATGACCTCGCACCGGAGCTCCAGCCCCCGATAGCCAACCAGACTGTCGTGCAAGACGAGGTGCGTTCCGACTCCGACTGGTCGGACCTCTACTGATACATGTACCACCCAAGCACAAGGACAAGCCCCAGCTCCAAGACCCAACCACAACCCACTACCGCCCCTACGAGAGCCTCCTGGCCAAATTCCACGACTACCGCTACCACCCGGAGTACCCCCGCACCGTCGCCGGCGGCTACAAGTCCCTGACCTACAGCCATAAAATCGACCCGGAGACGCCCTGGTGCCCGCACGAGGCGGCGGGCGGGCAGTGCAATGACAAGGCGTGCGGGAGTCAGCATTTCCGGAGTATGGGGATTACGGGTGCGTTTCTATCTTCTGGCGATTTGTCGTGAGATTTCTCTTGTCCACGGCAGTTTTGGAGAACATATCTCTCACTTCCTTATTTCCATTACCCAAATTTGTCCAGAAAAAAATCTCCTCGTTACCACAAACCTCTCGCCAGAAGAATGCACCAACCAACCACTCAATTATTTTTTTGGAGGACAGCTGACACAAGCACACACTCCCCCAACTAACCGCGAAACAAACTAACGCGGCCCCCTCTTTTGCCTGCAGATAACGACCTCCTCAAAGCCCTCACCGCCGACCGCATCCCGGCCTCCACCGCCGAGGAGAAGGCTCGCTGGAAGTCCGGGCTGACGGCTGTGTTTCAGGAGCTAAGGAGGCAGGGGTTGAATAAGGATGCTAGGGTCATTGCGGCGAGGATTGTGGAGTTTCGGCGGGAGTTTGTGGGGGGTGGGTCGAGGGCGGTGGACTTGGATTTGGGGGTGGAGTAAGGTTTACTGCTTAGTGCTTTCGATATGCATACCTACTCGACCTTCGGGACTTTCTACTCCGGGTGTCGAGCTGTCGAGGGCTGGCTTGGTCAAGATGGGCTACTTGGCTAGAAAGACGGCAAGATGTGGCTGGCGATGGAGATCGCCGGCAGGAAAAAGGAAAACGTGTCAAGCGCCGGGCTTCTCGGAATGAGTGTGTTCTTGTTCCCTTACTTTTCTCTACGCACCGTCGCGTGCTCGTCGACACACTGGCCGAGAGCTGGGCGATCAACCATCCCCATCGGCATTAGTATCGAGATGGGATGAGCGTGCTCAACAGAAGCAGGAGTGGAGGAATGAGGAGAAAGGCGCTCTGAGCACCAGCTTGCTTGGCATGAGTCGTATCTTGTTCCCTCTCCTTACGCACTGTCGTGTGCTTTGTCGACTTGCTGCTGAAGAGCTCGCCGGTCAAGTCATCGTCACCTGCGAGTAGCATCGGGATGGGATGGGATGGGATGGGATGGGCGTGCTTTAGCGGGAGCACAAGCGGTGGAAGGGGCGTGACCTACTGCGGAGACGGTAGGGTGCAGCTGCTCCTGGGATAGAGGCTATGGATATGCTTATGTACGAATATGAGTGTCAGTATCAACTATTTCTTCATCAGCCGTTCGTCTCCGGCATGCAGCTTCGGTGAAACGACATGTGATGGTTCACTCGCGGCCTGGACCATGGCGCATGTGAGCTGGTAGATTCGGTGCTCACAAGCACGGCATCGTTGAGCCTCACTGACATCCTCACACACGCACCATCATGTGCAATTCGCTCACTCTTGCCATGTATAAACGGCGAGTCTAAACTTCATTTCGTTCCACCACTTACTGCGACAACCCCACAGTTCAGTTCAGCGGAACCGGAGCCATCAGGTGCGACCTTGCCTTCCACTTCGGACATCACCTCTTCCTTTCGACGGCGAATTATATAATACAACTATACATCGCGGACCACCAGCCGAACACACGACCAGAGCACATGGTGAGCAGCAAACCGACAGCAATACAGACAGACAGACAGACAGAGTGCAAGATCCGCACCTTCCCAGTACGGCGAGGGAGCTACCTTATACTGGAACACCCTCATCATCGTCCGCGAATCCCCCTTTGTGTGATTCACTCCCCGTGAGTAACTCGGTACAGACCATCGCCATTGCCATTGGCACCTAGACTACTCGCCATTGGTGCTACTCGAACTATACCCGGGCCCACAGCACACGACCATTGGCTCCCTTCTACAGCAACAGACTTTTCGGTCTCCGCCCTGACTCACACTCAATGGCGCGGAGGACCTCGAAGACTGCAGCCAGTAGTATGGAGGCGCCTTCCCTCGATCCCTTCGCCGAGTGGCGCGCGAGAGATCCTTCTTCACGCCTTGCGAGTAGAGCGCGGCCTTTTTACGCTGCAGGCGTCGATACCATCAAAGCCGAACGAACTCCGGATTCGGCACAGCCTTTATCTCGGGTTAAGAAGACGCAGCGGAAGGTTGACGCGGGCGTCCAGATCACGAAGGTCGCGAAGGAAGGGGATGGTGGGAAGAGTGAGAGCATTACGATTTCGAAAAGAAGGCGGTTGAGTGCGGCGGCATGGGTAAAGTCAAGCACGGCGTCGACGGAGTATTTGGAGTCAAGAAGCTTGAGTGAAGTGATCGAGATGCCTGTCGAAACTCGGGCTCAGGCCACCAAGGGCAAGGAGTCGTCAGGGGGTGATCTCGAGTCTACCTTTTCCGGAGCGACGCAAATCACGACGGGGCGAAGTGGTCAGGATGCTGAGGCCTACGGACCGGTGTCGCTTGAGGAGAACACTGCCAACAGTCGACAATCGCCTCAAGTAGACTCAACTCCCACGAACGATCCGTCTGTCGAAGGATCAAAAGCTCAAGTTCAGGAGCAGCCCAGCGAGCATGTCGAGCATCACCATCTAGACCTGCCGGACATCGAACTACGGGAGCATGTCCGATTCGCAGAAGCCTACCGCCAGATCTCTCGACAATGGTCCCTCGCACTCGGTCGCCCTATGCCGGCGGATACACAGCCATCGGACGCCGCATCCTCTGTTGAAACGTTATCCGAGATCGGTGACAGTCAGGTGCCTGCACTGGCAGCAGCAATGGATCGCGAAGTCGCGTCCTTCGTCAGTACCTCCCACTCGACTGGGCGGGACATGCAACAACCGGCTTCGAGAGGTCATTCAGCGAGCAGTGTAGATGAGCAGGCACAGTTGCAGCTGCAGTCTCGAGACCAGACAGGACTGTCCACGGAAGCGTACGCATCCACCTTTGGCGATCAACCTCGATCCTCGGCAGGGTTCTCGGAGTCCATCGACGACGCTACTCCAGATGAGCACGATACGCTTCCGGACGTGCCAGATGCAGCAACGCAGACACCAGATCAGTTTGTCGGCCCAGCACCACCGCCATCGTCGGCATCAGATTCGACTGCCAAACCATGGACCAGACATTCGACACGCAAACGCATCGAGCGGTCGCGATTCAACGGGATGGTTGACTTCGCCGAGGGAGACACGCTTGTGGAATGCCCTGACGACCTCGAGGCTACTGATGACCTCGACACTGCAGAGGGCCTGGACACTGATCCTGAAGACCCGGACACTGATCCCGACGAGTCCAGTCCTCCGCCTACCAAGCGACGCAAGGTCACAGCAACTTCAAGCATTACAGCATCGAAGAATACTCCAACCAACACAGGCAAGGCGACTCGGATCGTCATCCTCAAGGTCACGGCCACCGTCGACAAGCTCTTGCTCGCAAACATCAGAGCAGCAGCAGTGGAGAAGGCTAGGAAGACAAGCCGTGCAAAGCCATCGACTTCCAAGCGGCGCTCAAAGCAGCCCTTCATCTCTGCGGCGTCCGCTGCGAGTACAACGCCCAAATCTCAGGCCACATTGCACGCTTTCGGATATGTTCAACCGCTCGCTACGCCCACTATTGGACAAGGCGATGCATCTAAGCAAGCAGCCACAGCGCTGCCGACGCCTCCAAGCTCTCAGACAGATGACAACAGCCTACCACTTCTCAGCACCATCGAGCGCCGCCTACTCGAGCTATCACAAGCGCTGACGCATCGCGAGCCCATCGGCTGCAAATCTCAGCCGCGTGGGAGGCCCAAAGTGTGGGCAGATAGCAGACAAGCGCTCTGCGAGACCGTCCCCTACTTCAAGAAGCCTCAAGGCGGCTGCCACCAGAATGACAAGCACGTCTACGCTTTCCTCTTTGACGGCGTTGGTCACTGCCGCGAGTACATGGACACCGACATCATCATCGCGCGAGCCGGCGGTGGCATGGAGTCTGACAGCTCCGGCAGTATGGTCCAGGGCAAAGATCAGGCGATGAGCGAATCGCAGGTGCAATCAATGCTCAACGATATCAAGCTCCAGAACCCGCTGATTATCATTTGCGGCGACAAGAACACCGGCGCGCTTTGTCAGATGCGGCACAAGTACAGCGTTCTCGGATGGTACAAACCGACCATGGTCTGGGCGGAGAAGACTGCCGGCAAGGGCAAGAAAAGCAGGACGACCGTCAAGTACCGCTTGGAGAGACTAGCTTCGTCGGATCCGTGGCATGCACCAGCAGTCACACCCTCCTTTGACACGACGATTGCAGGAGAACTCTTAACAAAGACCTGCTCAGCTTGTCTACAAAGCCACCCGCAGCTGTACCTGGATTGCTGGGTTTGCCTGAACCCGGCGTGTGGACGCTTCTGGAAGCTCGGCGACGGACAAGAGGATGCGCCTTGCGGCTCGCTGCTATATAACCCTGCCTTCCTGCTCGATCGGACTCCGTGGGAGAATGAAGAAGAACCGTATAGTGTCGTTCCTTCATTTCCGGATATCGGCAAGACGATCGGTGACAACCTTACATCGATCAACACTCGTGGCGTGGTCTGCCCGGAGTGCGGGCGGTGCAACCCCCGGTACCTATTCAAGGGCTGGAGGTGCGTCCGCCCGGGATGCTCCTGGCCAGGCTTGTGGCCGCAGCATCAGCCGATCGTGCCTGCGGCGTTGCACTTACCGTGGGGATCGAGCGGGTACGGGCCGGCACTCGGTCGCAACAAGCATGACGGAAGTGTTGGTGTCAGCGTCCGGTATACGCATAATTACAAGGTCTATACCTACAATTTTCCGGGCATCGGGGGCAGCTTCATCCATGCCGTGGCCAACAACACGATCAAGGAGGAGGCGAGAGGGCCGGATGAGATGTTGGCGGAGCTGCAGAAGGCGGACATGGGCCTTGAGCGGCGGAGGTTCGGTGGCGAGAAGATGTCGGGAGCCAAGCAGGGCAAGATTCCTGCCACGCCACAGCGCGGTGTGGTCGCGCCTGCCGGCCTGCTGACACCACCGGTGGAGGTCTCGGAAGAGATCGAAGTACCTACAGCGAGTACGACGGTGGAAAGTACTTCGAGATTGCCGGAAGTCGAAGAAGGCGACTTTATGACGGCCTTCTCGATGAACTACGGCATGCCTTACAAGTTCGTCGCCAGCGGTGCTTCCCGCGCCTTCGACGACGAGAAGACGCCCTGGCCCGTCCGCGAATGCCGCTCCCGTCTCATCTGGGCCGCCGACGAGTTCCTGCCTAGTTCGAACCGCAGTGGCAGCAGCAGAGGCAAGACGGATCTCAACGAGGAACTCATCTTCGCCTACATGGAAGGCCAGAAGATCGAATACCACGACGACGGCGAGGAAGGCTTAGGCCCGACGATCGCGACGTTATCGCTCGGTGGCAAGGCCAAGATGCACCTGCGCATGAAGGCGAAGCATTTCGTCGGGTGCTCGAAGATGGGATTGCTAACTGCTGAGAAGCCTGTCCCTGGTGGGTTGGAGTACGAGAAGCGTCTCGCTCTATGGGAAGAGTTACAAGCCCTAAAGGAGAGGGATCGCGCGGCGTACCTGAAACGGGCTAAGGAGATCCCCAAGGAGTTGAGGATTTTTGAGAAGCGGAATAAGAGGCCGGAGGATCTTGTAACGGTTTCGCTCAGTCATGGGGATGTCATCATCATGGATGGGTATGCGATCCAGCGGTACCTAGAGCATAAGGTGGTTCCGGAGGGGTTTCTGCGGTTTGCGCTCACGTGCCGGACTGTGCGCGAGAACCACTTGAAGGAGCATGAGCGGCCGGGGTACGCGGTGGAGGGGGATGGGATCGGGTACGATGGGGCGGGGATCCGGTAGAGGGGGGAGGTAGTCAGCAGTGGGCGGGTGGCCTTGAGGGGGCGGGTGGTCTTGAGGGGGCGGGGATCTGCTCTTCGCGGTGGGTGGGTGGGGAGAGCGTCGTCTTGAGGAGGGACGTGGGAAGGGTGGAAGGGTCCCAAAGTCGGCTTGCATGCCCTGTGTTTTGTTGGTTTGGAACAACGGTGAGGCCTCGCTACGTAGAGACGGCTAGAAAGACGTCTGACAGCCCTCTTCGCTATGGTGTTCCCCTGCCATGCCATCTTCTGTGTACGCCTTCCCATCTTTGCTCTTTCGGCGCCCCTACCTTAATGATTCCTAGCTATGCGACTTCTGTTGGGGGCGCGCCGCTCGCGGGTGGGAGGTATCAAGGGCTCAAAGGCCGTACCGTCGTGGGTCTGCTCTAGAGTCTGCGATGGTTGCCCGGCCGGTCTCAGCTCAAGGCATGCTCTGCCTACGTCGTCTCGGTGGTGGGGGGAGGACATGACGGGACGGGTGCAGTTAAGGAGTAGGGGGAAAGGAGAGCGCGCCGACCCGAAAGTGATCATCGTGTTCTGGACGCGCACGACACCGTGATCGTTATTATTATTCACCACACCACACGGTCCACACCACACCATCATTTCCGGTGGCGGACGATCAAGTGATTATATGGCGATACTTCCAGGCTGCGAGGTCTCGCAATAATATCGCTGCATGCCCACGCTCCTCCAAAGCCTAGTCGGCCGGGTACTGCCTATGCAAGCCGCAAGAGGCCATGGCCAACCCGCCAGCCGCGGTTCCTGCATGACCGTTTGCATTCTTGGGCGCGCGCCGCGCCTACTAGAAGGGAGACGACGTGGCTGACGTGGGATGTCGTTACGTCTTGCTCGAGTGTCATCAGAAGAGCAGAGTAGAGTAGAGTGTTGAACACCTCTTGTCTTGTCTCTCCCACCTAAGCCGAGATGTCTTAGCCTCTAGGTACGCCTGACTCCCTTCCTTCGCAGTCATGCTCACGCCGCTGCGCTGCGCCACTGACACACACACACACACATCCGGGACGGTGTCTCGAGGCGGCCTCGACTCCGGGGAGTCATTCAGAGATCCATTCCACACGCCTCTCCCTCTTCTTCCCCTTCTACTCTTCTACTCCTACTCCAGTCACTCATTCCATCCACCTTTCCTTAATACACGTTTCCATACTGCCGCCTTGCCCCTCCCCCCCACGAACGACCACCTTTTAGACTTTCCGCCTAACCCTTCCAATTGTCCTCACACTACGGTGACCGGCCGCTGAGCCGGACAGACACGTACACGTACAAATCGAGCGGTCGAGAACTTCGTCGCCCTTCAGTACTCTCGACCATCACCAAGTCTGGTCCTGGGCGACTTCCATCGGCGGCGATCCATCATCGACATCTCGTTGCCTCATTGATCTTGGTGCCTTGGGTACACCAGGCCGTCGCGTACTCAACTTACAGCATCTGCTCTCGCCCCACGACACATCACCAACACCATGTCGACTCCGCTCCGCTCGCAGCTCTCACGCACGCACACCTGGCCACCCTCGACTCCCCGCCTGACCACCGATGCCCCAGTCGCATACAAGTCTGAAGCCGGCCCGATGTCTACATCTACTTCCACAAACTCCCCCCCAACCACCAAGGAATACCTGGACGAAGACCTCGAAGACCACCCAGAAGACCACTTCCTCTCCCCAATCTACTCGCACTCAGACTGGCCCTCCGACAGCGACGACGACGAAGAAGAAACCGACTGGGACGCCGGCATAACCGACTTCGCCCTCTTCGACACCGACCGACGCCGCGCCCAAGAAACCCACGAGCAGCTCGACCGCCGATGGGCAGCCTTCCTCTCAACCCAGCACTCCGCCCTCCAACGCGCCGCCCAGCGAAACCGCGCGGAAACCGAACCGGAAACCACCCGCCCGCCTCTACCGTTCGAGGATCTCCCGGGTCTGACGCCGGATACCTCGCCCAGCCTCCGCGACGATCTGGAAGTCGAGGCGGTCGCTGAGGGGCCTGAGACGAGGGTGCCGGGTTACCTCACCGTCACTCTCACCCCACCCTCGCCCGAAGAGCGGAGAGTAGATGAGAACGACGAGCTACCGCTCTTCTTCTTCTTCTTCGACGACGACGACAACGACGACGACGCGAAGAACAAGGCGAAGCGGAGAGGGTCAGCGCCACCGCCGCGGCCGTTTAAGGCGCAGCGGCCTGGGCTGAGGCACGCGCGGACGCTGTCGGGGAAGGCGCATAGTTGGCGGCGGCCGGGGTGGGGGCTTCGGGTGATTGGGGAGGAGCCTGACGAGGAGGCTCGGGCGGAGAGGGGAATGGGGAAGTAGAGAGGGGGACGGGGAAGTAGGAAGGGGGTTTAGGGGGGTTGGTGTTAGGGGGGGTTTAGGCGGGGGGCTAAGGTATGTTGGGCGGTACGGGAGTCACGGGTGGGGTTGTGTCTTGTTTTGGGAGTTGCATCAAGCTAGGCGGTGGCATTGGTAAAAACGGATTTTTTCTGGACCAAATTGGTGCTTGGCGAAACAGGGACTAATGGCATCTCCCGGGTGGCGAGGAATGGACAATTGGGGGAAAGGAATTGGACAGCATTGGGAGGGGGTTGAGGTTGAGAGCGTTGAGATACGGGTTTGCCGGCCGCTCAACAGAGCTATCAGTCTGCTTGAGCATTCGTTTACATCGATTTTTGTTATGTATCAGAGGCAATGGACAGTCGCTACCACCGCTTTCGCCTTTTCATCTCTGCTCGGAAAGCTGGCGCGTTACTGGTGCTATGCGGGCGGGTATGCTTTGATTCAGCTGTGGGGGCTGGCCTATGTACTAGAGTGTGGGTCGTAGTATGCGTTGGCTTGCCCTGCCCTGCCCTGCTCTGCTCCGTGGACGCCCGCCTCAGCTGCTGTAGACATTCGGATCCTGCGGTCACCGATCTGTTCATTCAGCGGCCTCGGGAGATGTGCTGGAGTACGGCGGTGACTAGCCATCGTGTGGCCTCGAGTGGCAGATGGCGGGTTCCCGTGCCCGACTTGACTGCCCTTCCTTTCCGGGTGTTTGAGACCCTCTGTTTTTTCCCAGCAGTGGCCTCCTGCCTCTATGGGACACCGGTGCTGCGAAACGCGATCCCAGTACTTGCGATCCGGTGACGACGGCATCGATAGCAGGCAGTACGGCCTTGGGCCATGCATGACGACTTTCATAGATACTTCTTGGCGGCCGTCGCCACTCTGCTCCGGAACGTTGGGCTCGTGACGACCTGGTTCGCCTGGTAGAAAGGGTTCATGATGCACTTGACCCACGATTCGTAGACCTGCCGCGCCGGTTTCGTCAGCATTCACTTCACGGCCTTCACACATCTCCATCATCACCTCGCCAGCTCGATCAATGGGAAAGCACCCACCTCACCCATGAACTGCCTCACCGCCTCCTCCGTCGCCTGACTCGTCGGGTTCGCCGCCAACGCCATCGTACTCTGCCGCGCGGTCGAGGGCCGCGAGGGTGGCTGCGACGACGCGTACGCCGTCGCGCTCGGGTCCGGGTTCATGAGCAGCATGAATTTCACGTTGCCGCCGGTCAGGTAGCAGTGGACGTGGTTGTTCTGGTAGCTGTCGATGCGCTTGAGGTATCTTCGTGTTTCTCGTCTCGTTAGCTCGAGGGAAAGGATGGAAGGCTGGGGATGCGAAGAGGAGGTAGAAAGAGGAGGAAGGGGAGAGGGGGGGGAAGGGGGGGGAGCCTGGCGTACAGTTCTTTATTCACCCATTGGACCTCTTCCACCAAGTCGAGCGCGGCGTGCACGATGAATTGGTTCATGTACTTTGCTTCCTCGCGGAAGCGGGCGAGGCCGTCGCCGCCGACTTTGGAGGTGCCGAAGTCGGCTTCGAAGAGGGGGTTGTCGCGCGTGCCGATGATGGTGAAGTAGTAGGACATGATGGCGGTTGTCTTATCCCGGAGGCATGTTCGAAAGTGTCGTTGGTCGTGCCGTCGTGGTCTGGTATTGGCTTATTACGCTGAGGTCGATATCTCGGCTCCGGTGACCTCGGTACCGAGGTGCGTCTTAACCGAGAGGGATACATGTATGAGGGTCTCCATGTTCCACCCATTAGATGTTTCCACCTCACCGTCTCAGCTCGACTACGGTAAATCGCCATGATGTAGAGAGAGGCAGAGTGAAAATTGGCGTGAAGATGGGCGATGCGTTATACTGGAGGGCTATGATAGCATCTCGGCCGCAACGACTCAAACCAGGCTTCGGGCCTCGACCAGTTCATCATGAGAATCGAGCGGCTTGCGCAAGGCATGCCCAGGTGGTCAAGTGATCAATTGAACGCCTGGCAAGTGACTCGGCGAGGTACTGAGCGCAGCATTGCTTCACCTCCTGTGCACGTGAGGCTGCTGCCCGAGATAGCAGTCCGATCGTACCTTCCCTTTATGTAAGCTAAGGTCAAAGCTCTACCCGCAATCTTCCCGTTGCCACAGCCAGCCCACTGGAACTTTTTACTAATTTCTTCAGCGCAACTAAACCATTTCACCTACAACCACCATTGGTGCCGGCGCGATGGCGCACACTGCACCAAGCCACCGCGCGCCAGACACAACCTTCCCATTCTTCGACCTCCCGCGCGAGCTACGGAACGCAATCTACGCCAATTGCACGCGACGCGTACATGTAAAGCTCACGCCGATCGCCATGGCCCGGCGAAGAAACATGTCGCCCACTTCGAGGTGTCCAGCTATCCTCTCCCCAACCTACGACTGGTGGACAAACGCTTCCAGCAAGAGTAAGGTACGAGGCAGAGGCCGCCCGCCCCCGCGGAACTCACGATTCGAAGATTCAATGGGGCGCTTCTGGACACCACCGACACAATACAACGCCTTCCCCACCCCTACCAAGTCGGTCTCCGAAAGCTGAGGCTCCATTTCGACGACCCTTCGTGGCAAAGACTTCAGCCCCAACAACCGGCGGCAAGCTCCAGAGGGCGCGAGTCACCTCTATCCTGGGTCATCTGCTGAAACTGACACGCGTGGATGAACAGTGAGCAGCCGCCAAGCGGTGGCCCAATTCCCCCAACTCCTTGCCAATTTCGCCGGCAACCCCACTCCGGAGCTCGAGGTATTCACAAAGTGGCGCGCTCCACTTTGGATAAAAGAAAATTTCTACGGAGACTGGGAACAAGTTGGAAACTTCCCCTCCGACCATTCTTTCAGCACCGAAATTGTCTCCATGTATCGCGCTCGCGGACGGTGTCGAGGTGCGCATGCCGTTCGACAGAACGCAATACCCGCCCGATTCTTCTGTGGTGCACCCGGACGCCCGGACACACAGGGCGCTGCCCGCAGCTCTCTCGCCCATGCAATGAGGAACGGGCGTCGTCTGTCTACAAATCGAGGTGCTCGGAGGATCCCGGTGCCCGGTGCGGACTCGACACGG
This sequence comes from Friedmanniomyces simplex, assembly GCA_005059865.1. Lineage (NCBI taxonomy): Eukaryota > Fungi > Ascomycota > Dothideomycetes > Mycosphaerellales > Teratosphaeriaceae > Friedmanniomyces > Friedmanniomyces simplex. The sequence continues at coordinate 11,595 of NAJQ01000868.1, forward strand.
ACATACTCGAATTTTGCGTGTTCGACAATGCGGAAGAGGCTTTTTCAGGGTGTGGTCTCGGGAATTGTGTGTCTATGGAGGGAAGGAGGCCAAAGTGAGCTCCCGGGGATGAGAGCGAGCGAGGGCGAGGCTAGGACCTAGGGGGCGAGGACCGAACGACTAAGACGGGGTTCGCTTTCAAGAGCATCAGAGGAGCGAGGGACATCGAGAAAGCGACTTCTAGATGTTTTCGAGGTCAAGCAAGGACGAATGTCGCCGCATCGGGATTGCCAGTGCAGGGAGTGAAGGAAGCGTGGATGGCCAGCCTTATTACAGAGGAAGTGTGGAGGCGATGAATTGGCAAGTCAGGTCGAAGCCAGAGACAATTACATGTCCCTCATCCGATAAATAGCTGCTGTACCAAAAGGCAAAAAGTCACGCGGCCCACAGCGTCCTACTGCCTGCCTCTTTCCCCTCAAAACGACGCCCTGGGCAAAAACCGAGCTACCCATCTCT
>NAJQ01000869.1:0-12053 GCA_005059865.1 Friedmanniomyces simplex
TGATGGAGATATAATCAACAGCTCAGGGCGAACACGATTCGATAGTCGCTCGAGAATGAGGTACAACTTGCATCTGAGCACTTCCAGTAATCCAGAGGCGCTACAGAAAGCCTGTGAATCGCTCTTGAAAATCACGTAGACTTAGCGCTTCCTGAACATGCTGATCTGCTGTGATCTTTGGACCCGTCGATGCCTCTCCAGGTCAACGGAAACGCTCCAGTCAACTGCATGATCGGGCTGCTACTAGATGCAGTAGCAACAGCAACAGGGTAAGAACCTCTTCCATGGCCATGCACTTGACAGTCAAACACGCAAAAATGTTCCAGATATCCGAGATGCTCTTCAAAGTCCTCTAGACCAATCCTCACTGCTTTTCGAACCTTCTTGGAGTATCGTCCTGTGCCACGGCTCTCGTCAACGTCATGTAGCTCCAGTGAAGCCGGGGTTGCGTGCGCAGTTTCGTACCTGCTGAGAGCGCTGTCTATTGAATGGGTATGCCTTCTCCACTTGATTGCGACCTTGGGAGCGTCCGCCTCAACCGCCGTTTGGAGACCTTAGCTCTGTATGTGCTCTCCCAGTGTCTTTTACTTCGTAGGAAACGCATGTGACAGGCGGGACGCGAAGTCGGACGCATAGTTGACCAACACAGTACACCTGAATATGAAAGCTGTCTTTCCTCCTCGTCATTGGGTGACGCGTTTGACAACGTCGGGCGTCATGGCCACCGCCCTAATTATCTCTCTGACCTCCTTCCGTGGGCGTTGCCGCTTCACCTCGTCATCTCGCTCGTCGTCACCGTATCATCCTTACCTTCTCTATGTCGCTTTGCAAAGCCGCAACCCGCATCTTGCCTCAAGCTGTGCCGCTCGGCATTGACGTCGGCGATATCAGATAAGAGATCGTTAGACTTCTCGAACTCCTGGCTACTAAGCGACGCCAAGATGGTTGTCCTTTTGCACGTCAAAGTCGCTTTCGCGAAACGACGGTGTATGCGCTGATAGACTTCGGAATTCCGGCGGGCATTGAGAGTGAAAGCTCCGAGTAGACTATAACGCAGGGGGTGCTAAGTTTTGCAGAGGCCAGCGAGAGGTTTCAGGGGAGGCTCTGAAAGTACACAGTAAGGTGCAGTGGATCAACGAAAGGCCTTAACAAGGCATTAGATTTGAGGCTATTTGGCGGCCATGTATTAATAGACGAAACGTCGGTGGTCTTCGCCTGCATGTTGCTCAGTGAGGGTTCGGTGTAACGACCAAACAGTCAATCGAGCAGTACTGTAATAAAATGCGCCCAACAATACTTCCTAGTTTCGGCTGTATGCCCGCAAATTCCCCGTGACCCTTTCGTCACTGGAAGCAGCTGGGATGATGGAGGCCGTAATGTGGAACGCCGTGTCCGCGTGCTCCAAGGTGATCTCGGTGGCAAATCTCGTACACAGACCATCCTGCCGAGGAAATGGCATTCCTGTAATTCTCTCCAAGACGGAGCTCTTCCCCGCTGACTGATCACCACAGACGACCGACTGCGGAAGATCGATGTGCTCTCCGATACCGCGACTGCGAAGACTGGAAATCAAAGCCAGCCTGAGGGTGGATTTGTCAGAGTGAAGTCCGAGGAGACCATGGCCAAGGCCACAAATCTCAGTGCTGGCTGATCCAGTGTCCCCCATGTCGCCGTGTGACTTGCGAGGGCTGAAGTTCGTAACTTAGAACGATAGGACCTTGCTCGACCGGTAAGGGTTTGAGAGCGCCTGCACTGGCGGCACTGGCGGATTTATGTCTTTGAGCTTGACCGCGATCAACTTTAGTCTTCAGCTAGACCGGTATGATGAACACATCCTGCCGTGCATCAGTCCGGATTTCTTCGGCTACGGATCTAGTCTTGCAGGCAAAATGACCTCCCATCTGATCCAGACTTGTGCAAGCCTACCGAGAAGCTTAGAGGGAATTAGGTCGCATGTGGTCCAGCAATAAAGTGAGAGCGACACAAGCATCCCATTGGCGAGATTCCGAGCCCGATTACCTTCGGCAGGCCGTGGTTATTCGTCCCCGTGAGCTTGGGTCCGGCATGTCTTGAATAAGCTGAGAAAGATGCATATTGTGAATCTAACCTGGCCGGTGCAAAGACTCAAGCGGTCTATGGGTTGCTGAACTCACTTGAGTAATTCAACTCGGTGTAGTGAAAGCATCTTGATTTAGGGCCAGCGATCACCGTCTCGTGTACACGAAAGCAGAAGTAGACTTGGCTCCCTACTCGTCCGTCGTTGTAGTGTAGCAAGTCAGATTGTCTACGCCTCGTCAGTAACGGGTCAAACTTTCTTTCAAGGCCTGAACCTTCGCTTGACTTGTCTCTGCTGACTGACCTTCCTAGAAACAATAGGTTGAAATGCTCTTTTGCAAAGCTTGTGCTCCCGCATGACTTCTTTTCGTGTTCAAAGTCTATCGAGCGGTCCTCGTCTCGCTTATCCTGCCCTTTGTCGGCTTGGCTTCCTCACGGCGACCGGGCTAGCTTAGCTTACGCTCTTCTACCATGCTCGGTCTCATTGGGCATTTCTACCCCATACCTACAGAAGTCTAACGGTGGACTATTGCTACTGTACCACGGTTCGACTTCACATTGCATTCACGCGTGACCAGCTCGCAACTTGGTACTCGAGCAAACCATAGCGCTCTGAGTGTCAGGGCTGGACCATTGGCGCATGACCTCGGTACCAATGTGCTCCATACGCAACCATCGCTGCCTTGTGGGCTCCTGAATCAAGCAGGGGCATGATCAAACAAACCCATCCAGATACGGCCATCTCCCCACTATGGCTCAACTAAGTTGGCCTCATCCTAGAGCTGGATTTGGAATTGCTGCTTCCCCACCGAGAGAGCTTCAATCTGATGAGCAACGGCAAGACGTCGCCGTCCACTACAAAGCTCGTAGAGATAATATATAAGTGCGACCTGCATCCTGCAGTGGCATATATTGGGTCCAAGCGACACAGCAGCGGCTCTTCAAAGCACCCCCGAGCAATCAGCATCAAATTCAAGCAGTCAAACCTTCAGGTACCGATCGATCACCGCATCGAGAGATCCGCTCCCCGTTGCATCACCAACTAAAAGAACTATAGCATGGTGACGGTGGCTTGTGCCCCATCTCCACCCCCACCACCCCCGCCACCGTCTAGCGCTGGACCACCTAGCAGTCCTCCACCGACGCCAGTCCGTTTGCCCTGTTGTTCACGCTGCGGCGCTAAGTACAAGGATCTGGAGCGGTTTGTCACTAAAACGAGCAATCGCAATGGCAACTCTGGCCGCCCTTATCTGAAATGTATGCCGTGCAACAAATTCGTTACCTGGCTGGACGATCGTGGAATCGATGATGAATGTCCGACATGCTCCTGCAAACTTTTGTGCCGGCGACAGGTCGCTGGGAAATACGGCAAGATTAACCCACGAGCATTGCATTTCGTATGCAGCATGGGTACATGTGATTTCTACGAAGTCTGTCGCTATGACGATGGTGATGAACAAGTCACTACGGACGAACTTGTGGATCTTCTCGCTAGAGTGAAGATGATTTGAAATTAGGATGGGGCGGGCGGGGCTGACATGGGGTATGGGTCGAATTAGTGGCCGTACACGTGGATTTCATTGACCATGGTGGACGTTTTGAAGTGTTGTAGACTAGAGAAATATGTTCGTGAATCAGTCCTTACTCCATAGCTAATGACTTGTCGCCTTCCTACGATTGCGTCGATGGTACATATCCACCGTTTGATGGGACTCGCTAGATCCACCCAAGGACTACATCTCATCTGCTGACGTATCACAGGAGCTTCGCCCACGACAAAAGGCCTTCCCTTCCATCGGTACCTCGCAGAGGTCCGCCCGGCATCTGGCGTACCCGCCAACGCAGTCTATGTGTCACTATCCGTGACAGTGATCTTCTCGGCGCCATTAGGAGCACTACCGCCTTCAACATCATCCTGTTTGTCTCCGCCGTCGGTCTACTGAGCTCTTCCATCATCGTGATTGCCATTACGCTACGACGTTGGCGTCTGCCCAACCTTCCAAATCGTCCTTCAAGACCTCAATAAGCTTCCATACAAGATCGATACCAAGAGGCAAGGTTTCGTGCTGCCCAGTGTCGAGTACATGCGGCACGTCCCCTTTGCTGCTACCAAATTGCGACAAGGTGTAGTGCATCCGTCCATTTGGAAGAGCATCGAGCGCCTCAGAACCCTAAGGACTTCGCTCACACACGCAAGCTCCTCCAGGGGTGTTTCGGCTTGCTGGGAGCATGGTGAGTGCTCCAGGAAATCCTTGTTCAAGCCTTGCCAACGACACGTCGAACATGTGCTATGCGCTAGACGTTGATGTCTCGCAAGCCCCGTCGGTATAAGCTTGTTGCACTTGGTGCAACGACCAGGCATCGGTGTTGTTCTCCAGATCTAACATAGGTTCTGCTATGTAAGCCTTGCGACGCGCGGGAATGGTGCTGAGTACGCGTTTTCAGGTAGAGTTGTTGGGGGGGAGTTACTCAGATGCGCCCCTCCGTGGGTGCAGGGTGGGTGCTCGGTGCATGCAGTGCATGTAAAGAGGATACACTAGGACGTGCAAGACGTGCAAGACGTGCAAGACGTGCAATTTTGTGAGCATGTGCAAGACGTGCAATTTTGTGAGCATGTGCAGGAACGTGCAAGCGTGCAAAAGCGTGCAAATAATGGAAGAACGTGCGACGGTGCAAGAAAGTGCAAGCGTGTACCGATCATCCCATGCACTGACTGGGTTCCAATGGTGAGAGCTGGTGAGGTGGTGCTGTCACGTCGCAACGAAATTAAGAGCAGTACACCTACGTGTAGGTACGTGCTTAAATATGACCGGCAGACTGGAAAGACGGAGGTATTTCTTGGTACAACTGCAGGCCGCATTAAGAGTTCTTGACCTTGTTTCACCGAGTCGGTGGAGCTATCGCCGGTATTTGAGCTTGAAAGGCTACCTACTACCGCCCGCCGTCCGAAGCGACTACAGTCCTTGCTAGGCCAGTGTCAACGTATAGGGAGCAGTACATACTCGCGGGACTTACAGAAAGAGATCCATGCCGATCAACGGTAGGAGCGTAAGTATCAGGAAAGCACGTCGCTTACACCTTGCGCTAGCGTTACGGGCCGGGGAGCCTAAGTTCCCCGACGCGAGACAGCTAAAGTCACCATTATGAAGGTAGCACAGTCGGTGCGATCGGCGCGACTGTCCTAGCCTGCAGGATATCGAAAGGCGGGCATACGACATACCTAGGCCCTAGCATAGTTCGCGTCTTCCACTCCTTACAGGCCTACGCCAAGCAATATAGAAATCGGAAGTGCATTTCTTTGTACCGCTAAAAGGACTTCCGTCGGCCTCTCCGCTTAATGTACGCTGCGGCATGTGTAAGCGCCAGAGATATGCACTCTAGCAGCATTACCGCCTCTTCCAAACTAGCTCGACCGTGAACAGGCGACGCACGGTGCCGATGATATAAACGTGAGTAGGCCGTTTCAATGTTATTCTGCAGCTAGCTAGTTACGATAGTGCAACAACAAAGCTAGACGTTAACTTCCTCGCTAATTGCTCTAACACCTATGTCGACGCTATCGTAGAGAGTCTATAAGTCAATTACTCTACAACACTCCTGCGTAGTGTAGTGCTAATAAACGTAGTTTGCTAGCTTCCTTTACTAGTCCAGATTTCGGACTATCCACATTATGTCTAGTAGAAGCTGCGCTTAGTAGTGTACTTTGGTTTCTGCAGTCGCCGATTGTATATAACTACCGAAATCTCAACCGGTGTCGGTATGCAGGTAGTGTTACAGTACCGAGAAAGGCCTAGACATTAGATTTCATCGCAGACTTCGTAGCTTAAGCTAGGAACTGTCGGTACTTTACCCTAGCAAGAAATGCCAAGTCGATCTTCCTCTATCGTTTGCTACTGCATGCTACACAAGCGTCGGCGGGATAGCTTCTAATGATCAGCGAATCTTTACTATACGGTGCTAACGGCTGAGACAATGAACGTGAAACATGTAAGTTACTCAGAAAGCCGATCTCGTGCAGCACCTCTCGCATTCATTATGGTATAGAAAGCATGTGGTGAATGTCACGGTCAGCTGACCGTCCAGGTAAAACATTCGGTACGTTACTGTTCTTCCGGACTCTCACATCTCCTGTGAAAATGATGCCCGTGGATCTGTAGCATCCTCGGCAAGCCGCGTTTCTCGGTGGACTGAGCAATACTCTTAATGTAAGGCACACTCACAAGATACGAAGAAGCTGTTTGGGCTGGCTCTCTTCGATTTTCCTCTCATGCAGCGGACTCTGATGAATTTCGCGTAGTAACATCTCCCGCGGATCTCCAGCAGGTACAGCATGAGGTGCAGGGCATGTTCTCGGTATTCCGTAGGCCAGGATACGTGTTCGGCCGGATGTCTGCCCACGACCTGACTGATGCGTGGGGCAATGAGTCTGCCGTCACAGCTTAACACAGCAGCCAAAGACGGATTTGTCGCTCTGTTTAACGACTGCATTCCCAGAAAGAAAGTACGCGCTCACAATGCTTATCGACGTAGCCGCTGCCACTGAGATGAAACGTGATCCACAAAACGGAGATCCTCACTGGATGCCGCGTGCACTAAGACGGAGCTAGCCGAGCCGCGCCTTGTCAGCGTTCGAGCCCTGCCGCCCCGCTCCTCTCGAACACGGCGCTTCCTCAGTGAACCACTCTCGTCTGTTAATCTTCACGTATCCGTCGTCAACGCCCTTATGATGGGATCGCGGCACCTTGAAGAGCAGGACATCTACCACGTTCGGAAGCGACCTGTGTCCAGTGGGATCCGCAGAAGCCAACGCCTCGAGCAGGCCGCAAAACAGCGCAATATACACGTCGTCCACTGCCTCCCTTCTCCGCCGAGCGATCAGTCCCGACAAGCTCCTAAACGGAAGTTGTCGCATGATACCGACCCCTTCCCCTGTGTTGAATCGCTTCGTAAAAGAAGTCGTCGGCTCGAACCGACTGGGCCGTTGCACAGGGAGGAAGCCAGCCCAGACGATTACAACGGACCCGACGTCCGCTGGGAGGAGTACTTTACCAACTGGCCACCAACCGGGGTTGAGCAAAGCACGAGCATGCGGCAGCCTCGAGCGGAAAAGCGCTCCCACACGCCATCACGATCGAACAGCTACAGCCAGCGGGTCCGGGATGGGGACTCTCCCGCCGCTTGGACGAGAAAGCATGAGGAGAAGATGGAGGAAATGGGACTCTTCATGACAGCAAAGCGAACTCAGGCCACCATCACGGATAAGAGCCAGCAGCTGTGTGACCAGCTGCTCGATGCCGAATACTGTATGCCGGAAGGCCCAGCTTACCAGCGAGACCGGCTCGCAAAGGTACTGACACGGGTGCGATTCCGGAATGAAGCCCGTGTAGTGCGGGATGTAATGCCGATCGTCGTTCCTTCTGCCGAACTGCTCCACATTGACGGGCACGCCGAGCTGGACACTGTATGCGAGGCCATGAACGCGGAATGGACACAGTGTGACACTTTATGTGGTCCACGGCCCAAGCCAGACTTTGTGTGTGGTGCATCAGCCACCGCATTCACCAAGGAGGAGAAGGAGAAGCTCCAGCTGAATCATACGAGCGCGTGTCCCAACCTGTTTCCGGAGAACATGTACTTTCCTTTCTTGATCTGCGAGGTGAAGGGCAGCGATCGCCCGATCGAAGAGGCGGAGCGGCAAGCCATGCACAGCGCCAGCATTGCGACCCGAGCTGTAATAGAACTTTTCCGGAAGGTTTCAGCAACCGAGGAGGTCCACCAGCAGGTTCTCGCCTTCTCCGTTGCTCACAACCATTCAATGGTGATGATTTTTGCTCACTTTGCAACGATCAACGGCGAAAAGACGTCATTTTTCCGTCGCTTGTTGGGGCCGGAAACGCTCAATCACATCCGCATGCTAGTCAACATCTTGCTGGACCTCACACGTTCGACCCAATTGCCTAGTGCATCCTACATGGGATATTGTCACATAGTTGAGCAAGCTTCGAGCGTGACGAAGTCATGCGCCTACACCCTTCGAGATGTGCTGGCTGGCATCTTCTACTGCACCAGCCTTCCGCAGATGTTTCGCGCGACGACGGGTGCCATATCAGCTGCCAGTTGGCGCAACCGATGATTGTTTGGAACGAAGACGTGCCGAAGTGACCATGGCCTTCGTAGCGCACTTGCCAGCCAATCAGCTACATACATTTAGGGATATGCGCCCCCGGGGGCTCACGCGGAACCGTCCCGCTCGCAACCACATCCGCATGCTTGCGTATCCCTACAACCCCCGCCAGATGCCCGCGGATGCACTTGGTCTCGGACTTATATCGTCCTGGTAGCGAGCTACCGCTTTATACGTGGTGCGCCGCAACGCTTAGACACACCCACAGAGAGCTCGCCGGGCACCTGCGGCCGCCGTACTTGAGAAAACTGGCGCTTCGAAGGTCCAGTCTTGACCATCGTCATCTGCTAAAGATGGTCATGCTACGTACAAACCCAGCCGCCAACGGGCAGCTGACTAGAGTGGCATTATCTGTTGCACTGGCCTCCCGTGTTCCGACCAGCAATCACTGTCATTATAGCAATCTTCGTGATTGGCGACAGCATGCATATGCACATCGTGCCTTGGTTCTGCATGAGCGGTTGGCAGCCAGATATGGCATAAAGGTGGCGGGCGTAGGAGCGCGGCCGAATGACCGCTTTTCAGGTCTCGTTGACCTGCTACAAGCCCGCAGGAAGCACACTCTCATACATCCCAAACAAAAGCCTGTCACTACGACACAAACACACCAAGTACGCACGCGTCGACGAGCAGTTAAAGCCCTAGTCCATCCCTGGTCTCGATTGTCACCTTCGCTGCAGGCCATCAGACAAAAGGCGGTCATGGACAACCAACACGCGTTTCACTGCGAGAAGGTAGGCTGCAGCTCAAAGTTTACCAAGATAAGAGGTTATCGGCGGCACCAAAAGGAGTTCCACCAGCAAGAGTCACCTTCGCGATCGAAGTCACCTTCGCAGCCGAAGACACTTTCGCAGCAGTCTGGCTTTTTGTACTTTGGACCGCGTCTATATGGCCTTGACGACAAGTCCAGCGGGCAGGATACGACCGCCCAGAGCTGCATCTCTAGGTATGCCACCACCTCGGACACATCGCCCCGCAACAACTCCAGTGCAGCACAATCAAACCCTCGATGCGTCAAGTGCCCACAATGCGAAGCTTCTTTCCTCTTCGATAAGGGGCGTGATGATCATGTGAGAACCACTCACGCTTGGATCAAGTGTTCGGTGTGCGGAAACCTCTGCCAGCGGGGAAGAGGGATGACAATTCAGATGAGCAAGATGCATAAGGAACACCAGCTTGATTTGCCTGTTCAGCAGAGCTTGTACTGTGCGTGCTGGCTTGAAATAATGATGTCGAAGCACTACGAGAATGGCGTCTGCACACCTGCAACCGAATCAGTGTACGTAATGCCACCGTAGACCAACAGGTGATTTGGTCGGTTCTTCACTGTTTGCTTCACCAGCACTTGTTGTTCGGTGGGAAAATAGTATTTATGCTCATCGCGGTCCTGCTTGCCAGAAATTCTTCACGTCCGTTATAACAGCGCGTTAAGGCACACCTACTAGTGCACTATCTATGACGTGAGGTAGTTTTCTTGAAGCGTCGCCAATCACAGCTCAGTCAGCGTCTCCCGTGCTCTCGATATGTCGTTCTATGATATTAGATCAAGCCACCTTCGCGCCTTTCAGCAAAGCGTCGTGCACATAGGGCGTCCTCTCGGGCTCGATTAACGTTACCAAGACTATATGAATCCGGTCGTTGGACTCCAGCCAGGCTTCGATTCGCTCTACGACCCTACGAGATCCCATTGTTTCGTCTTCTCCCTGCCAATGGTTTTGACCCATCAATGCGGGACTCCCTTGGCAGGCTCCAGACGGTACAGGCGCACAGGAACCAGCACGAGGCTGTTCTAGAGTACTTAGAAGCGCTCTCGAGAGGGAAACCCATCCAGACCGAAACTACGGCTACGAACAATCCTCCATTGATCGATCAGCCTCTCCATAATCATGGTCAAACTCTCCCTTTGTACCATAGCTGGTCATCGGCTATCGTATTTGTCAAATGATAGGCCGGCGACTGTCGGTGCCTGACAGCAATGCACTAGCCGGTAGAGAAGCCAGAAGTCTTCAAGGACTAACAAAGATCTCCAAGTGTGGTTGCAATTGACACGCTAGCTATACGCACCCTGATCGTGATTATAGCACTGCAAAAACGACGACGCGATGGACCTTAACCAACAGTTCACTCGTGGCCACTCTGTTTACCTCGACGATATAATAGTTACTGAGACTACTCACGTAATCATTGAGGCCGCCTGTACACCAGTTAGTCGATTATCGCAGTCTACCAATGATGGGTGAGGTTCCGGCACACGAGTCAACGCATACTTCCGAACGGTACCAACCTTCTCAGGCTCGAGGACTGACACCAGAGTGTGTCGACGCCGCGGACGCCGACTAGACCGAATATGACCTGGGCCGGAGCCTAAACTAAATTCCTAAGTCCACTCTTTTCACGCGTTGGCAGAAGTGCGGGAATGGCGCTAAGGATCCAAACGTTTGCGGTAATGTAGGTAGTGTGCGTGATACGCTCAGCACACGTCGATTGGCGTGTTGAAATCGACATGGTCAAACTCCCGTTAAGAGTATCTGCAGCGGCTGAGGGATAAGCTCGAAGACCATGACGTCGCAGGTCGAGTTTGCCTCATGCGGAACGAGCCGCCTGGCTCGAACCGAAGAAACTGTGCGTAGATACATCAAACAGGTATTCCAAAGCAACAGCGGTGGTAGGAGCATGATCCTGCGTGAGGGAGGATGTCGCCAAGTATCATAGTTGCCAAGTCTTAGCGCAAGCGGAAGATCTCACGTGAGAGTTGTCTTGGCACAGTCACATCTGCTTCTTCCACACTAACGACCGGCAACCCGAGTTCCTCCTTCGCATACTTCACCTTACTGCTCGACGTGCAGAGTGTGATTGAAGTCGTGGCCATGGTTTGTCTCCCAGGGTAAGTCACCAGGTGCTTTCTCGATGACATAGCTGGGCTCAAGGAAGAATACAAAGTGGATCACCTTTCCAGGGAGAGGACGTTGGGTGAGATCGACTGCTGATTTGAAACTCGGATTGAGTCGAGCGGTGGTCACGTTGGTGGAACCTATGGGCATCATTGGCCTATTCCACTCAACTTGTAGCATCCAAACTTGGCACGGTACCCTCGCCTACGTTGGTGTTACCCTCCTTGGCGTACTGGTCAATCACTTCGTTCGCGCCTTCCGATTGCTGGAAGGTCGGTACTCACCTTCAGCATCATAAGTTCCTTCTACTTCGTCATTATCTTGCTGGTCCTTGGCCCTCGCAAGCAGGTCAACCAATTCTTCTTCGACATCCGGGACTTCCAAGGATGGGGTTCAAAAGGGCTTGCAGCACTCGTAGGGTTGTTTGGACCAATGTGCTGCTGGAGAGCTTCCTCAGAGTTGAAGTCGCGCTCACACTCGGCGCATTCGAATGCCTACTTCCATGCGTGCGGCCATGTGAAAGATTACTGGGTTTTGCTCATATTGCTTGAAGAAGGCCGACGCGTTCACCCCTGGTACAGTCTCTGGAAGCGGCTCGACTTTGGCCCTCTGGCGTCATACAACAATCATAACTGGCTTTATCCTGAGTTTTCAGTGAGCTCCACGTTCAATCAGCAACCTAACAATGTCCGCATGACCATGCTGAACGGCACAAGACAGAGCGCAGCCCCGCCATCCTCGGCGACTGCGTTCACATCGACCCCTGCTTCGAGCAGAGTTTTGGCGACCGCCGTGTCGCCTCGTGAAGCAGCCCGCCACAACGCTTCCAGCGTTGCAACAGCATCAGCTTGGATCAGCTTTGCCGCGGTCTTCGGACCGACCCCCGAACCCACCGCCGACATCGATGGAGTGGAGAGGTTTGG
>NAJQ01000087.1:0-21759 GCA_005059865.1 Friedmanniomyces simplex
TCCTTTGCTGATGCAGGCTCGGGTCCCGTGCAATAGAACCACAGTCTTTCCCGGGTAGCACCGCCAATCATCTTGTATACCGGCTCGTTCCGGATCTTGCCTAGCAAGTCCCATACCGCAAGATCAATCACCGATATGACCGCCACAGGAAGACCTTTCCGACCATAGAACATGGAGCCGCGGTACATCTGCTCGAAGAGATGGTTGGTATCCCTCGGATCTGTCGCGAATGTCAGCCCGCCAGCCCGCCCTCCTCACTGCAGCCAGCCACCCCAACCCACCTGCTCCGATGAGAAAGCGCCTGAAATGCTCCGCGACTAGCCAGCATGCCGGCGGCCCGCCAAACCCCGTCGCGAACCCTTTCGTGCCGTCCGTCGCTTCGATCTCCACGCAAAAGGAGCCCAGCACATTAATGCCCCAGCTTGTCCGCGACTTCCTGTACTCCTCGTAGCCGGACATGGGGGTGGCGATCTTCGAGTCAATCAACCAGTGGCCGCCTTTGACATTGTGGTAGTCGCCGCCCGAGCCCACGCCTTGTATGATGAAGGTCTTGATCTCTTTGATTTTGGGGAAAGTGGTTACACTCTTTTTGGAAGACATGGTTGCGAGACGGCGTACGGGGTTGGTTGGGAAGCTTGAGCTTGCTGGCGGACAAGCAGATGTCTTGGACTTGGAGGGCTTGTGAAACGAATGGGCTGTTGCGGAGCGGAGGATGATCATGATTTTGAACAGTACGAGAAGGTGTAAGAAAGGCAGAGCATGGACTGGAGGGGGCAAGGAGAGGAGCCTACGTAGCCAGTAGCCAGTGGAAAGCGCTATTCGTCTTCGGTGTGCCTTCGACCGGTATTGCTCCCGCGGGCTTCTCACCAGACCGAAGACCACTATATCGCGAAAAGCGCGCCGAGGCGCGTGAAGGTGAAGATGAGGGGAGGAAGGTGAAGCTGGGGAAGGAGGGGCCGAGGGAGTGGAGCTGCGCGTGCTTCTCTGCTGCCAAGACTCGCCCCACCTCGCTTCATCAAAGCCTTGCCTCGCGGCCAATTCCCCCGAGCCTCACCTCACCTCACATGCTTCCTGCGCATGCAACGGCGATGCAACAGGCAAGCGAGCCACCACACTTTTCGCCGAGGGACGGAACGTCGCCGAGCAATGGGGGCGGACGAGATGAAGAGGAAGCGTGGAGTGGCGAGGATGATGATGAAGGGGATGGGGTGGATGGGCCGAATCGCAAGCGACAGAGGACTGGTCGTCCCATCTCGGTGAGCTGTGAGCGGTGCAAGGAGCGTAAGGTGAGTCGACTCCCATACTCACCATCTTTAGCATTTCCCCGACAGCGGATTGGGCAGCGTCCGTTGCCGCCAGACGCGAAAGTGTGGTCGTGGGGTGAGCTGTCTAACTGCCTCCCAGGTCAAGTGTGATCGTGGGCAGCCGCACTGCGGGTGGTGCCTGCGCAACGGGCAGCTCTGCGAGTACAAAGAGCGTAAGAAGCCGGGTCTGCGAGCCGGCTACGGTCGAGAGTTGGAATCCAGGCTAGGTGAGTGTTGCATTTATCGCTGCAGTGGCGCTTTCACCTCTCATCCTCCCAAGCATCCGTACTGGCCCTCCTCTGGTATCTCGATCCTTCTTCTCTCGCGCGTCCAGTCTTTTACGATTCTGCTTGCGATGCCGCGGCGTGCTCGTGATGCTCCTTGGCTGACTTCCAGCAACTCAGACAAGCTTGAGAGCGTCTTGCAGACTCAGCAGCATGTGCTTCTACAACTGGCAAACGCCCTTCCCGGACAGCAGTCTGTCTCTGGAGCTCTCCAATCTCCAGTTGCCGGGCAATCCCAGCACGTGCCTTCAGCAGAGACAGCCCTGTTCATGCAGACCCCGAACATATATCAGACCCCGGCGAGCGTAGGCCGATACGCCAGTCTGCACTCACAGAGCAGCAACGAACTGGCCCAGCAGCATCAACACCAGCCATCGCACTTGCAGCTTCCGGCTCCGCCTACATCCACGGACATGTACGCGCCAACTAACCCACCTCTCGAGTCGCCAAGCCTGAATATCACCGGTGTAACAGACCCTAGCCTGACTTCATCGGACCGACCGACCATGAGTGCGGTATCGCAGGACCAGGACTTCCCGCCATATGATCTCCTCTACGCGCTCACGGACTTGTTCTTCAAACACATCAATACCTGGTGCCCTATCCTCCATCGACGAACAACGCTCGATGCCCTGTTCGGCCCTTCCACGCTTGACGAAGCCGACCGTATCGTTCTTCATGCCATTGTAGCCACGACGCTACGGTTCTCGACGGATGCACGACTGAGCGAGAACTCGCGGGAGCGCTACCACGCGATGTCGAAACAGAAGGTGCTCCTGTATGGGCTGGAGAACAGCTCCGTTAAAGCCTTGCAAGCACTTGTCATCCTCGCGCTGGATATCGTGGGGAGCTCGAATGGCCCGCCCGGCTGAACCTGCTGGCTCTTATCACTCGGAGTGTTGTGCAGCTAGGCTTGGCGGTTGAAGCCACATCTGCCTCGGTGGCGCCCATATACCCGTCGATCTATACCCTACGGGCTATGGTATTGCCGGAGCCGAAGTCATTCATCGAAGATGAGAGTCGACGGCGTTTGTTTTGGATGGTGTACTTGCTGGACCGCTACGCAACGATCTCTACTGCGTTCGAGTTTGCGCTGGACGACAAGGAGATCGACCGGAAATTACCATGTCGCGACGATCTCTTCTCCCGCAACCAGCCGGTCGACACTCGCTGGTTCCCGACCCTAGAGCGTGCCGACTACTCCATGAACAAACCGGAGAATCTCGGCTCGTTCAGCTACTACATCGAAATCATCGGTATCCTGTCTCAAATTCACCGCTTCCTCAAGAAGCCGGTAGACATCGGCGCGCTCTCCGACGTCGAGCAATGGCAGCAAGAGTATCGGCAACTGGACAGCAAGTTGAACAGCTGGAAGTTCAGCCTCCCAAGCGAGTACGGGAATATGTCGCGGGTCTTTAACCCGAATGGAGGCAACAAGATCGTGAACTGCATCTGGGTTATGCTGCACATCACGTATCACACGTAAGTCTCTCCCGTCCACGCCGCCACAATGTCCGAGTAACATAACGTGCGTTGCATGCACTATGTAAAGGCGTCGTATCTGCAAGCCTCAAGGCACAGGCTAACGTAAGCGACCTACCACGCCTCGCAGCGCCGTCATCCGCCTGCACTCTTCCGCCGCCTACCCAACCACGCGCTCCCCCATCTTCACGCCCTCCTTCAGCGCCTCGCAGCGCTGCCACACCGCCGTGGAAGACATCTGCGCTCTCTGCAGCTACGTCCGCGCTAACAGCCTCCTGGACAAGCTCGGCCCGCCCTTTGCTTTCAGCCTCTGGGTTGCGGCGCGATTGCTCCTCGTCCATGGCTCCACGATCGATCACCAGGTTAATGGTCCGGCTATCTACCCGCTGGTGGAGACGCTGAGGGAGATGGGGTATTACTGGAAAGTCGCGGAGCGGTACGCCACTCTGCTCAGCAGGGTGCTGGAGGAGTACGCCGAGTCCGAGCGGGCACCTGTGGGCGCGAACGGGGTGCGGGAGACTCCGTCGAATGTCAGGATTCTGGCGGATATGCGGCGGAACGCTTATGATCTCGATTTCCTCATCTCGCGGCAGCCGCGGCAGTATGGTGGTGGTGGTGGTGGTGGTGGTGGTGGGAAGGTGGCGGCGCCGGCGAATTCGCACGTCACGCCTGCCAGGACGCCGGGGCCGAATGAGTTGGAGTATCTAGATGTGTTTGATTTCTTCAATGTGCCGCGGTTGCCGTTCCCGGCGGTGGCGGGGAGCATTGATCCGGCGTTGAGTGGCGGTGGTGAGGGCGCCAATGGCGGTGGCGGTGGTGATGGCGCTGGGGATGGCACGCAGGCTTTCCCGAATGTGGAGGGAGGGACGAACAATGAGTTCAATATCACGAACTTCATGTACGATGCTAACAGTGATTGGTTTGTTAAAAACTCGTCGGGATAGGTAGCCGAATCCGATCTAATTTTCGACATACAAAATGTACAAAGACTGCGCCAGGCGGCGAGGGGGACCACGGCAAGAGCCACCCTTCTTCGTCCGGCAAACGACATTGCCTTCTGCTGGTGGCTCACGAACCTAATCAACCCACCTGCACCTCGACTCATCTCCTCTCACAAGTCCATCTCCCATCCCACCTATCTCACAACACGACGACCACCAACAACCCGAGCCCCCCCCTTCACAGCTCACAACTTACTAACCTCCAACACCGCCTTCCCGAAATTCTTGCCCTCGAACATGCCCAGCAGGCCCTCGGCGGCGTTGTCCATGCCATACGTCACGCTCTGCTGCGCCTTGAAGGTGCCGTCGTGGATCCACTTCTGCACGTTCTTCTGGTGGTCCGCGGCGTAGAGGGGGCCCATGTCGGGATCCGAGACCTTGGGGAATAACACACCATCAGTTTAGCTCATCTGGAGAGTAAGAAGGGCAAAGGGTATTGTCCATAAGGGGGAAGAACGTACGATAAAGCCCCGCATGGTAAGCCGTTTAGCAACCACCTGCATCAGATTCTTGACCCCATACGCCTGCTCTGCGGGTTTATTATACTGGCTGATCATCCCACACGCGACAATCCTGCCCCAGGGTTTCATGGCCGCGATCGCGGCCTCCAATTGCTCGCCCCCGACATTCTCGTAGTAAATGTCTATCCCCTCCGGCGCCAACCGCTCCAGCGCCTCGGAGGGTTTCTCGCTCTTGTAGTTGAACCCCCCGTCGAACCCGAGTCCTTCTTTGATGAAGGCGAGTTTTTTGTCGTCGCCTACACTGCCGATTACGGTGAGGCCCTCGTGCTTTGCGAGTTGACCGACGATCTGTCCGACTGCTCCCGACGCGGCGGAGATGAAGATGGTCTCGCCCTTTTTCGGTTTGCCGATGGCGTAGAAGGAGGAGTAGGCTGTGAGACCTGGCATCCCGAGAGCACCGACGAAGAGTTTCGGGTCGAGTTTATACGGGTTCTCCAGGACTTTGCACGATGCGGCTTCGTCTTTGCTGTAGACACTGTATTCCTCCGTCTTCGCCATTCCGACGTGGAGGAGCTGGCCGGGCTTGAACTTGTCGTTGTCGCTCTTGATTACGGAGACGATGGCGCTGTTCGTGATGGGCTTGCCGAGCGTGAAGGGCGGGGCGTAGGATTTGACGGTGGTGGGGCGCATGCGGCCGCGTTGGTAGGGGTCGAAGGAGACATCGTGGACTTTGACGGTGAGGCCGCCGGCGGGGGGGGACTGGTCGGGGTCGAAGTCGGAGGTTTGGATTTTGATGTGTTTGCCCGGTTCGGGGAACGCGGTGGGGTGGTCGGCGTAGATGAGGGATTTGTTTTGGACCATGTTGAGGGCGTATAGGAGAGGATGAAGTGGGAATGAGGTATTGGAGGGTGGTATGAGGAAGCTCTGTAGTGGAACAGGCGTGGAGATATGCCCTGCTGTAGCTACATGTACTCACTATCTCATTCCTGCTTACAACGCAGGATATTTTGTGCAATGCCGTAATGCCGTACGCGAGGAAATCTTCTTCACAAGCATGCGTGGAGGATACATGTACCTTATTAGTGTGCGCCGGTGCTGCTTCGGAGACCTCTCCACCTTGACGGTCGACCGAGGCAGTCACGCCGTTGATGACATATGCCTCAGTGGGGGCGTCTACTCCCGGCGATGATTCGGGAGACAATATTTTGTACATGAATAATCGAATATACGGCCGAGCGAGCGTACATTATCAATACTGACGTGTGAACCGCGAGGGGAGAGGCGTCTGATTGACGAAGTCAGAACAGAAGTCCATGTCGGCGTGAAGTCGACCGCGAGTCACGTATTTCATTGGCCATCCTCCACCTGACTCGTCGACAATATTCGTCATCAACGTCTCGAATGTTTCTAAAGTACATGTCTACATGGAACCTCAAGCCTCATCCCTCACCACAACCAAAATGGATCAGAAAGTGCCCCTCGAGCCTCCGCCGGCCTACGACGATGGCGCCCAACCCACCCCACCTGCCACCGCACCCCCTCAGACTCAGCCACCACCCCGCCAACGAGCTCCCCTCCCCCTCAACCTCCCCGCCCTGAACATGATCCGTGGCCGCCGAGTCATCCTCGCCTCCGCCTCACCACGCCGCCGCCAAATCCTCGCCCAGGTTAGTCTCCTGCCGCGCCTCCAACCCCACCTTCGACAGCCAAGCTGAGAGCGGCTCAAATAACAGCCGTCATGATATCTAGATCGGCCTCACCGACCTTGAGATCATCCCCTCCACCGCCCCGGAAGACCTCCCCAAATCCCTGCCGCCCTTCGAATACGTCCTCCAGACCGCGGCGCAGAAAGCCCGCAACGTCTACACCGCCACCATCGACTCCCCCCAAGGCGAGCCCGCGCTGGTCATCGCCGCCGACACGGTAGTCAGCACGCACTCGGGCCAGATCCTGGAGAAGCCCCGCAGCGAGAAAGACCACATCGCCACGCTCACGATGCTCCGCGACCAGAACAGCGGCTGGCATAAAGTCTACACCGCCGTCGTCTGCATGGCGCCGCTCGAGAGCTTGGCGGACCCGGGGTATGCGATGGAGACGCATGTGGAGGAGACGGCGGTGAAGTTCGACCAGAGCGTCACGGATGAGTTGATTGTGTCGTATGTGCGGACAAGGGAGGGGGCGGATAAAGCGGGGGGGTATGGCATCCAAGGGGTCGGGAGCGTGTTGGTGGAGAAGATTGATGGGACGTTTGATAATGTTGTGGGTTTGCCGTTGAGGGCTACGCTGCAGATGATTGAGAAGGTTATTGTGGAGCCCGCTGTGCCGGATGAGGTTGAGGAGGCGTTGTAGAGAGGGGTACGGGATGGAAGGGGAGTTTGGGGGATATAGATCGGGTAGTATTTTTATACGGGTAATATGTTTGAGGTCTCCTAACGTGATTGAGGTGCCGTCCGTCTCAAAAGAACCGATACCGCAGCGTTTTGTGGATACGATGTTCTCTCGAGATGGCGACCGCAATACTGACACCCCCCCCCCCGTCCCTCTCAAGTGTATTCGCGAACCATGAGCACCTATATAATAGCTCCCCGGATATGTGATACTACGGGGATGGCAGTCGCCCCACTGACTTTATCATGACATCCCGGAGAGGCCTCACTTGGTTCTTGTTGCGCCGGAGGTTGATATAGCAGCGTAACGGGACTGGTACGTCGCGGAGATGACGACGACTCGGACAGCATCATCAGCATCATCTCACAGGCTATGCGTGGGACTGTCCTGGGGCTGCAAGATCTATACCGCAGCGTCTGGGCGCAGCGAATGGCTCGGAGATGGCGAGCACTGAGGAACGAGGTTGTCGTGATTCTCCGGCTCAACACAGTGTACTCGATGGATTATGCGGAGCTGTATAGCAGCGTATGGGCGGTGTGAAGAGGAGGAGATACGTGTCAAAGCTACTTACTGATGTGGTCTTCTCCATAGTGGTGTGATGCTGTGAAAGGGTATCGAGAGGCTTTAACGCGGCGTATTGCCTGTGAGCTGCTGAGGAGATGTTGCCAACGCATCGTAACATAATCGACATCTCACAACATGTGTAGTTGGCTCTTGAACTCTGCAAACCCTATATCCTACCTCCAGGGCGCTGAGATATCACGGAGACGATGGCGAAAGCACAATTTACAAGTCAGATCTACTCAAAACAAACAAGCCGTCCAGTCGGCCTAGAGCCAACCCTCCCCCCCATCCCCACGCCCCCCCGCACCGTCCGATCTCCCACGAGATCAGACGTGCACCTCCACAAGCACCACCACCACAATCACCACCACCGCCCAAAACACCACCCCCAACGGCGCCGCGATCCACCGCGCCCAGAACATATCCTCCTCCTCCATCCCCTCCACCCGGCCCCCGCTCACCCGCCTCGCCACGCCGTCGAGACACCCCATCCCGAACAGCGCGGCCGAGACGGGGCACACCGCCGTCAGGCAGAAAGCCCGGTTGCTGATGTGCCGCCTCTCCTTGGCGTGCTCCCGCCCCTGCGCCTCCGTAAGGCTCAGCAGGCGCGGGCCCAGGAGCGCCGTGTCGGCGGGAGACAGCTCGAAGGCGAAGCGGGGGGCGGCGGCGGCGGCGGAGGCGGAGGCAGAGGCGGATGCGGCGGGGCGGTCGCGGGGGCCCATGGTCCAGCCCGGCTCGCGCTGCAGGAGGTCCGTGTCCGTCATGCGGCGGCCGGGGACGAAGGAGGTCGTGCTACTGTCCAGCGTCGTGTTGTTGTTGCTGCCCAGCTGCAGCGGGCGGAGGGTGGTCTGGCCGCTCATAGCGGGCCGGACTGCCCCGGTGCCGCTGCGAGAGCAGCGCGTGAGCTCGTTCATCTCGTATTTCTCCACGCGGCCGGTTCGCTGGCTGTCGGACGGGGTGGTGGCGAGGGAGCGGCCGCGGTACTGCTTGTGGGACGGCGTGGCGATGGCACGACTGCCGGGCGTCATGGCGGGGCGCGGCTTCAGCGGCGATTCGAGGTCGGCGAGCCAGGAAGGCAGACGCGGGCTGGCGGGCTTGACGGTGCTGAATGAATTGAAGGTGTTGCTGTACTCTAAGCCGGCGGAGGAGCTTCCCGGGTGCTCGTCGAGGAGGCGTTGCGCGGACTCGCTGAGCCCACGATGCGGCATACGCGAGCGCTTCGGCTCCTTCGGCAGCTCGTGAGGGTCGGCAGTGTAGAGATTTAGTCTGTCCATGAGCTCCTGGAAGCACACATGCGGATCGTATCCGTTGGACCACGCGCGGCCCTGGTCTGGCATCATGTTCGGCACCTCGAGAGCGACGTGATCGGCAGCGTCTTTGACGGCGCGAGGGTGCTCATTCTTCAACTTGCGCAGCTTGATCTCCCACATCTTGTTCTCCTTGAGCTCGGCCGACGGGTTGCCCTCGCCACCCCACGTAGCCTTGACGCTCTTCTCCCGCATCACTTGCTTGATGAGGGCGATACCTTCTTTGACGTAAGTCTCCTCGCTATTCTGCGAGAGAGCTTTGGGCTGCACTGCTTCGATGTACGGCACATGACCCAGGGTCCCATCTGGCAACTTGGTCGCCTGCAGCGAGCGTCGACCACGCTTCGGCACTGACGGCATGCAGCACATCCCGCCATACTCCCAATGCTCGCACATGCTGCCCGGGTCGCTCGTGTTGGCATAGCTGAGCTGACTGTCGCGCTGCGCCGCACGCATGTCTTCCTCTGGGTCATCGGCTGGGTCAATGTCCACCCACACCGGATCATCGTCGTCATCATGCAGCTTCTTCTTCGGCAGTGCCCTCTTGCGACCGTAAGTCGGGACAGGAGCTTGGCGGCCTTTCGGTGCGGAAAGACTGGCACGATGACTCGGCGGTAGATCTGCGTTCGACCAGGTGGTGGGCATGCCGGCGGGCTGCTGGAAGTTGACCACGGAGTCGCTGGGTGGGACGTTCTCCTTATTGTCGTGGGGGTAGTAGGAGCTGTTGTAATCGTACGGCATCTGCGGATGGTATGGCTGCTTATAGCTGTCCGTCGTTGGGTAGTACGACTCTTGGTAGTTGCTGTACGGCATCGGTGGGTAGTACGGCTGGTAGTGTTCGTCGTACGATATCGGCGGGTAAACCTCTGCACCTCCGGTCGGGTACGGGTAGGACGAGTTGTAGCCTGCAGTGTTCTGCGGCGTCACTTGGAGCAACTCGCCGGTTGCGCCGTAGGTCTGCTCGCTGGTCGGCAGATCCGTGCAGTCGTAGTAGAAGGGCATGTGACCAGGCGGTGTCGGCACCGGCAGCCCTGGTGGCGGGTGGTGCGCGTACTGGTACTGGTATCGCGCAGGCCCATATGCCGACTGCTGCTGGTCGTCGATCGACGTGTCACCCATCCCATCCTCGAGGTATTCATTGCGACCGTACTCGATGGACTGCGGGTACGAGACATCTTCCGGCGCCGGGTAGGTGGTGTGATCGTACGCCTCAACGATGTTGCCGATGGTGGACTCTCGGTCGTAGTGGTAGGTCTCCCTGTTGGAAACATCTCGTAAGTGCGCTCAAGAAACGGAAAGGGGAGGGGCGGGAAGAAGTTGGTACATACGCCTCAGCATCTGCACCTTCATCAAGCCCCGCCAGCTCGTCCCTCTCGATGGCAGCCCACAGTGCGGCGTCCCGATCAATCTGCGCTTGGCCATACGTTCCGACAGTCACGCGCAGGCGCGGCCCCACAACGCTGTCGATGTTGTTACGCCGGGGACCCTCGTCGTCGCTGAGGTACAGATCAAATGGATCACTGTGGAGACTGCTGCTGTAGGTCGCGCTATCACGAACGGCCGAGGCTGGCCTTCTCCCTGCCTCTTCTTGGCCGTGCGGAGCGCTGTCCGGAACTAGCTCCTCGATGGGTGCCAGGGCGGCTGGTGTGTGAGTGGATGCGTGGCCTTTGCCCGCGAGCGGCGACTCCTGTAGCGGGGGCGCCTCGGTGAACGGCGCGCTGGGCAGCCGCATGATGGTGCGTCTCGCGCTCTCCGGGTCAGCATAAAGCATCCGGCCGCGCTTAGAGCCGTCCTGGTTGTTGCTCAAAGAGTGGGAAGATATTTGGCCTCCGTTGTACGCCATGTCGGTGTGACTTGTGAAATAGTCGTCAAGAAGCCCGTCAATCTCTGCAGGCGTTTCGATGTCGTTCTTTCCCTGGGATAGAGTGAGCTGCACGACGTACGATGGCGGGTTAGGTTGTCAACTCACGAGCAGAAGCGATGCGTGTGGGTTGACGACGTCGAAGGACGCGCCTCGGTAGTGTAGCGTCGCTGGACTCGTAGGCGGAGTTGGATCAGCGGAGTGTCCTCCAAGTGGTGTTAGCATGCGGCTTTGTGTGGGATGGGGTGACTTTACCGAAGGTACCCGCCCAATTAGATCCCGGCGGTGGTGGGAATTTGAAATTCGACAAGGTGAAAGTCGAGCCCGCTGTGGCCTCCTTCTCCTCACCCGACGTGCTCTGCTCAGCACCGCTCGAGGTCTCCTTCTCGATATCCGCGAACCGCACAGACCTGCCCCTTCTGACTTCGAGACGCTGCACCTCCGCTTCCGGCTCTGCCTCCGCCTCGCTCTCCGCTGTACTGTCACTCCCTCCAAAGTCCTCCGCAATCCCTCGCTCAATAACCGCTGCGTAGACACACCACGCACTGGTGACGCGTCTGGGGAGCCGCTTGGCTTGTGTGAAGGGGAACTTACGTTTGGACGTGACTTGCACGGGGCCTTCACCTTGCCACTGGTCAAACTGTACACCTCCGAGAACAATAGGCGAATGTGTCGGTGTCGATTGCAGTGTCGTGATGCTCGAAGAGAGCGATGGCGATGTTGGTGTTGGGAGTTGGTGTTGTTGATCTGGAGAGAAAGCTTGGAGGAGCGAAGGTGCAAGTTGTTGTTGTTGCTGAATCGGCGCTAGTCTTTTTGACGCGAGCGTGACCGAGTATCCGCCAGACAGTCTCCCGTAGTCGCTGGCTGCGAGGTCAATATGGGAAGGCTTGCGTCTTAGGGGTGGAGAAGCGCTGTGAGGTATCCGCCAAGTGAAGAATGAATTTCGCTCGGGATCTGGAATTTCGTGCGCTGAGTGCGGTGTGACCGGTGAGCTAAGCGAGGCGAAGGGCTTGGAGAAGTTCCGTGGGAGCCGTGTAGTGACGTTGACATCCGAGTACTGCCCGAGGAGGGGCATCGTTGGAGACGCCATATCAGGTGGCAATAACTGATCTGTCTATCCGCGAGTCCCTCTCGAGTGAGGGGTATCCGTTCTGCACCAAGTCCGTCAACACAAGCAGTGCGGATGGCCTCGACCCAAGCGGAAGGGGTATATCGGTCAGTCGAGCCAGGCCAGTATCAGTTTCCTTGACCTCTCATTCGGCGCTTTCAATTCTTCAAAGGCGACAGGCGGCGGGAGATATGGCTGTTGGGGAGTCTCGTATATCGATCCGCGTCCTATGCCTCCTCGAAAGATACCAGGGTTTTGGTGTTGTGACTTCGGGATTTAGAGCAGTACGCTGGCTTGCCTGAGGGAGAGCCGTATGGCATCCAAGAATTCAAGACCGTATACCGACGCTATCTGTAGCGAGTCTGCTGGCTCCGAGTGTGCTGACCGTATAAATTCACCGGGCTCTCTGGGTATGAGGGAAGCATAATCGCCGTCTCATGCCTATGCTCCGGGCAATAGCAGTCGCGCCCGCGCGGTGTTTGCGAAGGCTTTGATTGGGAAAGCTGTATTGAGTACGGTAAGGAAAGCGACAACGAGCGTTCAGGTACAGGTAGTATTCACGCTGAGGGAGGAGCAAGCATGTGCCGGCCTCTGCTGGCACCGCGAGGCGTGAGGTGCCATCTTGAGGGCACTCTCACACCTGCCAAGGCATCTGACACGGCGAGCAACGACGTCGACCGCCATTATTTTTGGAGACTGTGGCACGCCGGTACCGAAAATTGATGCGCACTGCGTGGAGCACGAGACGACTGAGGTCGGCGGGACGCCAATCAAGCTGCAAAGTCCGGGTCTCTTTCCCAAAACCCACCTAACCCACCCAACGAATCACGGCAGGACAAACACCCTTCCACACACAACACCTTTGAGACAGGTGCGTGAGGTCACCTAAGGGCCCGAAGTCTATCTCGTGCACACTACCTGGTCCGGGATGAAAGCTATGCAAGTCATTCGTACGTGCATGAACCGTAGTCGATCACACTGGCGGACCAATCTCTGCGCCTGCTCGCAGCCTTGCCACTGGACGCGCATGGAAGGCTGTGTCATTGCACAAGGATGCACCATGCAGCTCTCTGGGTACGATGGGATCACACACCCGAGTGGCACCGTTGTGCGGTGTGGTGTCACCATCACCCTCGCGCCATCAGCCGGACATCAGCATCAGCTTCCTACGGTACCGTCCGGTCGAGCAACAACACGGGAACAGCGGATCTTGAAGGCTCTTGTGGCGCGGCAGTCAGAGCCTGACATATGGGACGCGGAGCCCACCCCGGGCCATCACAACACCATCAGGAGTATCATCCACAAGAGGGCTACTCCAGGTACTGGCACTGACAGCCCAATCGAGGAGTCAGCGTAGACAGACTGCGAGTTGGGCTGAACGCTCGCGGTACAGAAAGGGAGATTCTGTTCACTCTTCGCTCCTCAGTAGTGAGGCTCGTTGTAAGTCATAAGTATCACCGCTACGTACAGCTAGCATACCACATTCCTCCTCTCCCCAGCGACGCCAGCAGCAAACATGCTTGGCGGGCACGCCGGTGTCGCTTTGACAGCTCACAGAAAACCCGTGTCAACGTATCTGATCCGCGTGCTTGCCATCTGATATCCTCAGCTTCGTGCAAAACAGGTTGTTGAGCACTCGCCACTCTCTATCTGATCCTCCGATTGTGCAAGGCCAACAGGTGACACTCCAAGATGTCACCGATGAAGAGTCTGTGGGAAAGCACCGATCGTACACGTCAGGAGGCAACACCCAGAAAGACCACTTTCGAAAGAGTGACCTGACACCACACCGAGTACACCCAACGACCCCACCCCCAAATACCCCCACAGACATCAAGGACTCACGAAATGGCATCAACTTCCATCGAACTGTCGCAGCAAACCAGCCGGGCGTCCGGAATGGCAAAAGAGAAGGACTCGCGCACGCCCCACAAAGAGAACCACGCAGGCCACGGCGAGCTGGTCCGCGACGCCATCATCGGCTTCGCCGACGGCCTCACCGTCCCCTTCGCCCTCACGGCCGGCCTGTCCTCCCTCGGCTCCGCCAAACTCGTCATCCTCGGCGGCCTCGCCGAGCTCTTCGCCGGCTCGCTGTCGATGGGCCTGGGCGCCTACCTGGCCGCGGTGACGGAGAAGAAGCACTACGAGGTGGAGGAGCTGCGCGAGCGGGCGGAGGTCAAGGATAAGCCGCTGGCGGAGGAGGACGAGGTCTACGAGATCTTCGAGCAGTACGGTATCGAGCGGGTGCAGGCCCAGGGTGTCGTGGAGGGGCTGAAGGCGAATGAGGATATGTGGGTGCGGTTTATGATGGATTTCGAGTTGAAGCTCGAGAAGCCGGTGACGAAGATGGCGTGGATTGAGGGGACTGTGATGGGGGTGTCGTACTTTTTCGGTGGGTTACAGTGTCGATTTTCGCGAGCACAGCGAGAATGAGCTGACGGCTGACGAACTTTTTTAGGCGGCTTGCTGCCTATGATCCCGTACTTCGCTTTCAAGAACGTCACGCACGCTCTGTTCACTTCCATCGGCATCACGGCGCTGATTCTGGTCGTCTTCGGCTACGTGAAGGCGTTGGTGACCGGGTGCCGACATGTCGATGCTGCGTGGAGCGCGGTACAGACACTGGTTGTGGGTGCCGTGGCGGCGAGTGCCTCTTATGCTATCGTGCGAGGCGTGAACAGCGCGGAAATGGTCACTGCTGTGTGAGAGAAGGCGAGGCTGTGGTTTTGGGGTGCCTCGACATGGAAGCGCGGCGCTCGGGAAGTGATGTGGTTACGTTGCAGGCTTGCTGCCCATATGAGTTGAGGGGACGGGCTTGGTTGGCGTTTTGCCGTTTGAATAGGGGCCTAACAACTTGCATGCACCTTGGCCTACTCTCATGAGCGACCGGGGGCATTTTACTGTCACATACACAAGGTCACGCCTGGGCCGACTGGTCCATTCTGCCGCAGAACTTGGTGGAGCAGGAGACAAGGACTTGGGGACGGGAAGCGAAGTCCCTAGTCAATCTGATCTCTTACAAACCTCAATACCACTACGTAGATATACGCTGTAGCGATCACCATGTTGAAGGATGACGGGAGGCGATCCCCGTATCTGTTGTGATATCGTTGTTGACAGTCGAGCGAGTTCCCTCAAGCCTCCTCAAGCCTCGATGGGCTGGGCTGGGCTGCGCCCTCCGCACAGCCCTTCCGTGCAATCTCGAGCGGCTTGTTAGGGGCCAAACTGTTCCGATGGCGGCCAATCAAATGGCTTTGAGCGATTGCACAGACCGGAAATATCCATTGTAATCTATGCCTGTGCCTGGCAGCGACTTGGATGGTCAGGAGTTTTATATAGAGTATCTATGGTATGGACGCTCGCCGCCCACGCATTGTTCATTTTACGTTTCAGAACGACCGCGACCACACACCCGTACAAGATGCCCTCCCGGACGATGTACTCCAATGCCATCCTAGCATTAATCTTCGTCAGACTGGCCTTCGCGGAAGACCAATGCTACTGGCCAGACCACAGCGCTGCTGTCAACTTCACAGCTTGCAATGCTGCCGCGCCATACAGTTCATGCTGCCGGCCGGATCAAGTGTGCATGACCAACGGACTTTGCCTCCAAACCCAGAACTTAGCAAACCGGCTATCGCGAGGCGCTTGTACAGACCAGACTTTCTCGAGCGCCGCCTGCCCCAAGGTCTGCGATGATGGTGGGTGCTTGATCAACACCAAGTAACATTGATACCTAGGCGTTTGCTGACCACCAGCGCAGTCGTCACGAGCAACGCCTTGACCATCTTCCTCGCGTACGACGATGCCACGAACAACGGAGCGTTCTGCTGCGTCTACCCCTTCAACAGCACCAGCGGGCAGTGCGAAGTCAGCACCGGCGGGAGCACGAATCCCTTCGACCTGGACGCCTTCCAAGTGATCTACGACCGCAGCACGGGAGCGACTATCCCGCTGGACGGCTCCGATGCGACCACAAGCGTCAATTCCAGCAGCGCCGCGACGACATCGACAGTCACCGCCACCGCGACGGCCACGAGCAAGTCGAGTATTGCGGCAGTGGCAGCAGGCGTCGCGGCACCTTTGGGCGTTCTCCTTCTCGCGTCGCTCATCGCGTGCGGCATCCTTCTCTCGCGGCTGAGAAAGCTGCGACGCGAGTATGATGCCGGAGGATCGGAGAAGTCGCACTTGCACGGGGGAGGGGGAGGAGGAGGCCACCACCACGCGATGACGCCGGTGTCGTCAACGGCGCACGGATACAGGAGTATGCCGCAGGAGCAGCAGTCGGAGTACAGCTCGGGTTGGTCGCAAGCGGGATTGTCGCCTCCGCCTGTCGCGCCGGTTGAGGCGCCTTCGTTGATCGAGATTGGGGAGGTAGACGGGACTCCGATGACGGCCAAGTACCGATGAGGAAGCGGTGGGCTTGCTGTTGAAAATACGATTTGATAGCGTTGAGCGATTGTTTGCCTCATGCGCCATATATTATCGACAGACCTCGACCAGGCCATCAGTTCAGCCGATTCTCTCCCTGCTGTCGGCGCGGAGGAAACAGAATTATTACCAGGAAGTAGAAGAATGCAGGGGCTGTGTACCGCTGTGCGTCCCGCCTCGATTTTCGTAGGCCTGGGCTCCCGCCAGCCGCTGTTAACACCGTCGCCTGCATCCAAGACTGGTCTTATGCAAAGCGTACGTTGTGAAAAGGCAATGGTCTCCGTGATCCTCAGTCAATTTGCCGCCTGCTTGCTGGGATGAGTGGTTAAAGGGTGGTCGGTCCAACCGTTCACTTTCACGACGGCACAATGCTGCTCAAGCAGCACTAGGACACTGTTGTTGTTGCGCCTCAATTAATGTTATTGCACGACTGACTGCACACGATGCAGACGCCTGTCGTCGCCGCTCCACCCCATCGCTGCTTCGACTCTGGCCTTTCGTCAACTCGATCAAGTGAAGAAGCAGCGCGTTGCTAGCGTGTCACGGAACCCCACTTTTTCATGCTCGTCAGCTCTTGCCTTCTTCGCGGACATCCAGACTTCGACATCATCCGATCAACAACATTGACAACCTTCTCATGCTCCGTTCCGCTCCACTCCCCACCGCCATGATCAGGCCTTCTCGTCAGCACAATGTCGACGTTTGACGGCATTGTCAAGGAATTCCCGGACATCCGTATCGACTACTTCAGACCATCACCCGAGCCATCGCGGCCACCACTCGCCTACTTCCTCTCGCACGTCCATACTGATCATACAGTCGGGCTGGAGACATGCAAGTCGCCCTTCATCTACTGCTCACCCGCTACCCGTGAGATCCTCCTGCGCCTCCAGAAATTCCCGCATCGCATGAACTTTGCTCGCGGCATTGTCGAGAGGCACGAGCAACACCTCAAGCACCTCAGGAAGCTTCTCAAGCCTATTCCGCTGGAGACGCCGACTACGATCGAATTGTCGCCCGGCAACACTATCCGCGTGACTCTGTTCGATGCCAATCACTGCGTGGGCGCGGTGTGTTTCCTCATCGAAGGTGGCGGCAAGGCAATCTTCTGCACCGGAGACGTCCGCGCGGAAAGCTGGTGGGTCAATACACTCTGTCGACACCCTCTCCTTGTGCCGTATATTCCGTCAACCGGGATTCTACGCGCGCCCTTGAAGCGTCTCGATTGTGTCTACCTCGACACCACTTTCGCTGTGAAGGATGACGTCTACAAGCAATTCCCGTCCAAGGCCAGCGGCCTAGCGGAGTTGCTGCTCTCCGTCTCTAAATACCCGAAGGGTACGACTTTCTACTTCGACTCGTGGACGTTCGGGTATGTGGTCGAAGTTCATCCCATGGGTGAGATTTACAGCTGATGCCCGCGTCACTGACTCCAGGTACGAAGATGTGTGGCAGGCATTGTCGGCGCATCTCGGCTGCCAGATCCATGTCGATGACTACCGCTTCGGGCTGTACCGCGCCCTTGCCAACGGTGCAGAGCCAAAAGCGCCGGAGGCGGCGAAGCTTGTTGGCTTCCATTGTGGCAATCACTTTCAGGAGGGCTGCCTGACCTCTGAGCAAGCCCAATTGCACAGCTGCGAGAAGGGAATCGATTGCGAAGTCTGGAACAAAGGCAAGTCTACCTGGCCCGCGGCATTCACCTTCGCTGACTAGCGCAGAGTTCGTCCGCATCACGCCCATCATCTCCCGCCACAACGGCATGGAGATTGCAGAGCTCGGAGCTGGTGGCGGCCAAGGCGACCTTGACACTCACAACGAGCTTGACGTCGGGGACGCAGCTGTGGTCGGCCAGCTCATTGCTCTTTGTGCTTCGAAGCTTCAAAGCCAGCCCCAGTTACTCGCTTCAGTCATGGAACTCTTGACTGGCTTCATCAGTAAGCAGATCTCCTCTGTGTCGCTCGACGACTCCGGCTTCATCGAGGACTGCGCGAGGGCCGTTGATGAAGCCGACTTCGTCAACGTCGACGAGCTGCCGCTCGAAAGGCTCGTCCCGGCGTTGGCGAAGCTTGTCACCAAGGCGAAGCAAAAGAAGAGCTACCCTTCTCCCAATAGCCCAAAGATTTCATCGAAGCGTGCGGATGGCTTGGCCAAGCAGATCGTGGGTCGACGCAACGTGAGTCTCGAGAGCTGTAGAACTGACACCACTCGCAGACCTTCCCGTACTCGCGCCACTCCAGCTACGGTGAGCTTTGCGATCTCGTGGATGCCTTCAAGCCGAAAGACATCCACCCATGCACTGTCGACGACGCGCATTGGACGACGGACCAGTCAATGTCGTTCCTGTTCGGCCACATCTACACGAGCGGTCCACAGTTCAGCCACGATCAGATGATGCTGAAGAAGCGAGGCGTGAGTCGCCCAAGCATGAAGATTACTCCTCGTGCACTGTCGCCTGCGGGCAGTGATCACGCACCTCAGGATCTTTCACAAAACACACAGCGTCGACGTGAAGACAAACGCCGGATCGCGCGCAGGATGAACGAAGCGACGGGTCATGGCTCGGGTGATGTTCCAATGCAGGACGCAGGACGCGGCGACCTCTGGCAACCGCAGGAGCAGGCTGACCACTACGCTCCGGCTCGGAGGCGGCGTCAGCGAAAGGAGTCGAAACTTCCCTCGCCAGACGCTGCAGTTTTGGACGCTCTGCGCAGAGGCTCGTTGCCGTTCGATAGCCACAGCTCCGCCGCACTGCTCACCCGGCTGCCGCCCAAACGCCTGTCCGACAAAATGGACACGGTAGAGTGGCCGGAGCAGGGCGTCCAGCGTTTCAAGCGTCGTCGCTCCTCTGACGATGAGCCGCGTGACGGAAGACTCTCCCCGCCTCCCTTCGAGGAGACACTGAGCCTGCCAACAGACGCGCATGCAGCCGCACTGCTCGGTGCAGCGGAAGGCAGACGCTTGTTCATCGGCAACCTACCTGCCAGAACGTCGTCCACCGACCTGAAGACGTTCTGCGCAGGCTACGAGATGTTGGTCCCGCTTGTTTCTACTGCGTGGCAATGACTGACCCAAGTGATAGTGAGAACGCGTACGTCCCTCAACAATCCGCCAAGCATGTATCGGGTGGCTACGGCTTCGCGGAATTCGCCACATTCACTGAGGCAAGACGTGCCATGTCTGGGCTCCGGGGCAGACTCTTCCGAGACCGTAAAGTACGCATTGAGCTTGCTCGCGACGCAGGGTCGTCGCCTCTGGAAGATTCTGCGCCGGTCATGAAGTATGAGAATGAGCAGCCCACCGCGGAGGAGGCTAGGATGGCGCTCCGGTATGAAGCGTACGAAGCTGTTCAGAACGATGATAATATTCACTGGTCGAGGCTCGGTCTGGTGTCCACAGGCGGTGGACATCAGGTCAAGGAGGAGGAGCTGTGAGTGTGCATTGATGGCTGCCGAGAGCCTTGCGCATATTAACGACTGTTTTACGAGGATTCGGAGTCTGGTGGATTGCTTTGCTTGTGCATATGATACCCAGCAGCGGCGACGAATGTACGATGAGTGTATGTATACTGAATGGCTATAGGTACGCCGAAAGTGCTACCCACCACATTCACCGACGTCTAATAATCCCACTCATGTAACGAAACTCCCCTTCGGCGGTATACTCACCAACCCCCTAATCTCCTTATTCTTCCACTGCACCGCCTGGCAAAGAAAATACAGCACCCGCAGCGTCGGCATCGCCACCCCGAGCTTCTCCCCTTCCCGCAACGGCTCGCCGAGAATATTCTCATACTCAATGAAATTCCCTTTCCGCGTATCCGACAGCATACTGGGAGGCAAATACATCTCCAACGGATCCATGTCGATCATATCCCCCACCACGGTGGCCGGGAGCTCGTGCCCGGCCGCTCGGGCCGCGGCGACGATCTCGAGCATCGCGGGTCGGACGAGTCCCGCCACAGCGTCGTCGGCGAGACGGATGCGGCCGGTGTCTAGGCCTGTGATGGCGCAGATCGGGTTGAGGCAGGCGTTGTAGACTAATTTCCGCCAGCGCGTGCGGGGGACGTTGGGGTCGAGGGCGCAGTGCGTTTTCCCTCCTGCGGAGTACCGGCGTACGAAGTCCTCTGCAGCGGATTCCTGGATGTCGGGGGGGAGGTTGGGGTTGGCGAAGGCGCCGATGTGGAGCGTATCTGGGAAGTCCTGGGCGATGTGACCCGGGGCAGGCTCGTTGGCGCCTATGAGGGAGACGCCCGAGAGGATCGTGTTGTGCGGGTAGGCGGCTAGTAGGGGTTTCTCGATGTTGAGGCCGTTTTGGATGAGGACTATGACGGTTTTGCTGGGGATGACGGCGGGGCGGATGAGGTCGGCGAGGGAAGGGGGGACGTCGGCGATGTTTTTCGTTACGCAGACGATGTAGTCGAACGGGGGACCCTCCTCCGAGGCGGCGTTGGGGATGGTGTTGACGATTTTGGTTGGTTTCCAGTTGTTGATCGTGCCGTGGTCGCAGGATCGGATGGTATAGCCTTCTTGGATGACGGCGGCGAAGTTGGAGCGGCAGACGATGGTTACCGTTGCTTGATGGCCGATTTCGAGGTTGAGGGCGGCGATTGCTCCTACGCTGCCGCCTCCGACTAGGAGGACGGAGGCTTTGCTTTCGTCGTTGGCCATGGTGTTGGGGGGTTGGCCGGTATATGTGGCTTATCGCCTGCTGGTGAAGTGAATGGAACATTGTATGCCTCAGGCTTCCACGACGCAGACGTCCAGCGTCGTTCGGGGTGTGAAGGTGGATGTACCTTCAGATACACTCACCATCCTCACCGTCGATATTGCAAGAGCACTGTGGCAGAATGCGGCAGCATGTTCGCATTTGTAAGCTTCCAGCACATGATGTGCCCCTCAAGGATATCGTGAGTCTCATGACGCTCAGGATATCGTGCGTGCCATGACGCTCCTCATACCTCACGAGTGACGCAACAGCACCACCTCACTTTCCTACCCTTATACCGTATCTGGCCTCCGCTCACAGTAACGAACCGACAGGGCGGAGAAAGCCAGCACCAGCAGCAGCAGCACCAGCACCAGCAGCACCAGCAGCAGCAGCAGCAGCCTACATATATCATCCTTGAACGCCGCTGCGAGCGTCTTGTCGATCTTGGGTGGGACTTCATGCTGGAGATTGATAGGGTTGGAGAGTAATACCAAGCGTGAGAAGGTGGCGAGTGAAGCGAAGCGAGCCACGATGCGTAGGTATGTCAGTTCCCTCTTGCGTACTGTTGCCTATATAACCTTCGACCTAATCGGGCCATACCCAGCATTCCGATCTCCTCCATACTGAACGGCCCCGTCGACCAGCCGAAGTTCACCGAAAACGGCCGGCTCTACTACCACCGATGGATCAACACGTATCCATACCCTTGCGACGAGGCTCGTCTCGTCAACCCCTCACTACTTGCCCGGTAGTATACCAGTCCCCATACTGACAGGCATTCCCCCTCAGAACGAGAAAGAGCGATTGGACGCCATACACCAGGCCTGGTACGTCGTCGCTCTGGAGAACCGCTTGCACCTC
>NAJQ01000087.1:21936-48710 GCA_005059865.1 Friedmanniomyces simplex
TTGGCTGACGGCGGCGAAGTTGGAGCGGCAGACGATGGTTACCGTTGCTTGGTGGCCGAGTTCGAGGTTGAGGGCCGCGATTGCCCCTACGCTGCCGCCTCCGACTAGGAGGACGGAGGCTTTACTTTCGTCGTTGGCCATGGTGTTGGGGAGTTGGCCGGTATATGTGGCTTATCGCCTGCTGGTGAAGTGAATGGAACATTGTATGCCTCAGGCTTCCACGACGCAGACGTCCAGCGTCGTTCGGTGTGTGAACGTGGATGTACCTTCAGATACACTCACCATCCTCACCGTCGATATTGCAAGAGCACTGTGGCAGAATGCGGCAGCATGTTCGCATTTGTAAGCTTCCAGCACATGATGTGCCCTTCAGGATATCTTGAGGCTCATGACGCTCAGGATACCGTGCGTGCCATGACGCTCCTCATACCTCACGAGTGACGCAACAGCACCACCTCACTTTCCTACCATTATACCGTATCTGGCCTCCGCTAGAGACAGTAACTTCGCTCTTGAGCAAGCCACCATAAGTAGGCAATCACGACCTCTCGAACACTCTCCCCCTCCATCATCTCTTTCAATATGTCTCTCTCCGGCGGCCTCGCAGGCGCGAACAAAATTGACGACTCCCGATGGACGCACCACAGAGTACGTGCCCTCTCCCAACCACAGTAATTCCAAAACTCACACCCACAGGTCCAAGTAGACGACTACCCCATTACACACCCTGCCCCGGGACCAGGCATCATGCTCCACTACATCTCCTGCCCGCCCCCCGACCCCTCCGCCTCCGAAGGCACCATCCTCCTCATCCACGGCTTCCCCCAAACCTCCTACCAGTTCCGTCGCGTCATCACCCCCCTCTCAGACGCAGGCTACCACGTCCTCGCCCCGGACTACCGCGGCGCCGGCGAGAGCAGCAAACCCCGGGACGGCTACACGAAAGACATCCTGGCCCGGGACCTCCACCGCCTCATCACGGACCACGAGGGCATCAAAGATCCAGTCCACCTCGTCGGCCACGACATCGGCGGTATGATCGCCCACGCCTACGCCGTCCTCTACCCTTCCCACACCGCCAGCGTCATCTGGGGCGAGTGCCCATTACCGGGCACACAAGTCTACCACGAAGCGAAATACACGATGGCGATGTGGCATTTCACTTTCCACTCCGTCCCGGATTTGCCCGAGCTCCTCGTCGCCGGGCGGGAGAAGATCTACCTGAAGCACTTTTTCGATCGGCTGGCGCAGAATCCGAGTGCGATTAGCACGCATGATTTGGAGGTGTATGCGACGGCTTTCGCGCAGCCGGGGGCGATGCGGGCGGGCATGGATTTGTATCGGGCGTTCGAGGCGGATGGGGAGATGAATGTGCGGTGGCTGGAGGAGAAGGGGAAGTGTGGGGTGAGATGTTTGAATTTGTGGGGGGGCAAGTCGTTTGCGGATGAGGAGATGGCGATGAAGATGGCGGAGGGGTTCTACGAGAGTGTGCGGTTTGGTACGGTGGAGGGGGCGGGGCATTGGATTGCGGAGGAGAGGCCGCGGGAGTTTGTGGAGATGGTTTTGGCGTGGGTGCAGCAGGGTTGAAAGGAACGTAGTTCGTGAGCTCGATTGTGCAGGAGCGCAAGCAGCGTTCTCTGGTATTATCATGCTGTAGCTCAAGCGTCGTTTATTCATCAAACTTCCAGGAGGGCTGGCAGCACCCACCGTCCCTCGCATAGGACGCTCGGAGGCCTCACGTCACTTCGTCAAGACCAGTTCTCACATAGGCCTTCAGTATGTGCGCCACCATGGAAGCACTTCAAGCCCTTCATTACCCCCATCATGCTTGCGATGATGTTGAGAGTGCGGTGCAAAAGGTCCAGAATTCCCGCTCTTCACTGCAGCCGCATGCAGACAACGCCCGCGATCCTCTCATACGGACCGGGCGAGAACCTCACCGTATCGCACTCGCCAGCGCAAACTCCGTCGCCTCGACAATGCGGAGGTATTCGCCTAACATACACACAACACAACAAGTCAGCACGAACTGCTGGCAACAATACTGCTCATCAACGACCTCACCATCTCCGAATGAAGCGAATCGCAGACGATAAAGAACGGTAGTACTCACCAGCAACCCTCCACTTCCCCTCACAAAGCCTCAACACCTCCTTTAACTCCTCCAGCCGCTCCCCACAGTCCCGATCCGAGCTCTCCCTCACGTACCACGCGTAATTCGCCGCCGCCTGGTAGAAACAATCGATGATCAGCGGACTCAGCCTGCTCAACCCACCACCTCCACCTCCTCCTCCTTCTTCCGCCTCCGTATCAATAGAATCCCGGATCCGTCGCGCGAGATGCAGTACCGCGGCCGAGAGATCCGAGAGCCCGGCTATGGCTTCCTGCTGCATGACCAACTGTGCTTCCGGCCCGTTGGGGATGGCGCGTTCGGTGCAGCTGTATGCGTCGTAGAGGGTTAAGAGAGCGGAGTAGGAGATCGCCATGCTGGTGCAAAGTGTAGGTTTGTGAGCCGGGTCATCGGCTTCCACTTCGTCCGGTAGAACGGCAGCTAAGGCGCGGAAGGTGCGGTTCAACTGCAGGGCTTCGGCGAATTTGTACTCGGGAGGGAGAGTGGTATCGTTGAGATGACGGACGACTTTCCCCAGGAGATGGGCGGCCTGGCACGTGCGAGCGAAGGGCGCGGCGCGGATCGTCTGGCTCGCGGATAAGGCCAAGGGGGCCGCGACGAGCATCTGCCCTTTATCCCACGCGGCGTCGTCGGTGGGGAGGTGGGTATCCAGGGACGGGTCGGCGGAGGCGAAGGGTTTCCCGCGGTGGCCGAGGTTGACGAAGCGGTCGAGGAGGATGACGCCCCACCAGACGCGGCGGCGCTCTTCCTGCTCCGTCCAGGTCGTGGGGCGCTGGAGCATCTGCGGGACGTCGCGGGCGTGCAGGCCGAGGGCGTGGCCGAGGCGGGCGGCGTGGCCTGTGGTTAGGTAGGCGGCGGGGTAGATGGCATGGCCTAGTTCGTAGAGGGCGAGGAGGAGGAGGGCTTGGATGGTGTGGAGGCTGAGGGCGTTTTGGGCCTCGAGGTGGATGTGGAGGGCTTTGACGTCGTGGTAGAGCTGGGTCTGGGGGGCTTGGTGCTCGGCGAGTTGGGAGCTGGCGAGTTGCATTGCGAGGAAGAGGAGGGCGAGGTCGGCGCCGGGTTCGTGGAGGGGGTTGGCGAGGTGTTGGTAGAGGCGGATTTTGGAGATGATGGGGAAGTGGGAGTGGATGGTTACGAAGTAGTGCTCGATCATTTGTCGTAGCTCTTGTGAGCTTCCTAGACTGGACACAGCCCCTGGTGGTACTCGTACGTAGGGTGCTTGGATCTGGAAGCGTTCATATTCGAAAGCGTTGGAGTCCAGGAAATACAGACTTGGGAACGTAGACCCAGGCCATGCCGGCTGTTGCTGTTGATTTCCGTAGTGCGATATGTTGTTAGCGAGACTGTCGTCGTTGCTGTACGACCCTTCACTGCTCTGATGGCCACTGCGCCCATTACTACCATTGCCACTCCCATTGCTCGTCTGAGCACTAGGCGGCACCCTACCAGCAGCAAGCAAATTTTTCAACTCCTCAACTTCCTGCCTCAACGCCGTGAACTCCTCCGGCGACGGCGCTTGGCCCCGTGAATCTTCAGTATAATCACACGGCCTGCCTATGCGGACACAGAGACTGCAGAAAGGGAGTTGCTTGTCACACCTTCGCTTCTGCTTGCGGCAGGAGGCACAAGCCTGAGGCGCGAACTCGACCCCGGCGTGGTCAGCTGGAGGAACAATTTGCTGCTGCTGTAGCTGTTGATGTTGCTGGAAGGAGGGTTCGATGTTGCTGTCCATTTTGGGTCGAGTACTACTAGTGACGTTGACCCAGTGATTCTTGATGCGGACGAGGCGGCCGTCGGTCGAGAGCCGCGTGCGCTTTGCTGGTGGTGGCCTGTCGGGGGGAC
This sequence comes from Friedmanniomyces simplex, assembly GCA_005059865.1. Taxonomy (NCBI): domain Eukaryota; kingdom Fungi; phylum Ascomycota; class Dothideomycetes; order Mycosphaerellales; family Teratosphaeriaceae; genus Friedmanniomyces; species Friedmanniomyces simplex. Next base: position 25,910 of record NAJQ01000087.1, read on the forward strand.
TCGGCCTTGTCGGGCGAATGAACAGAAGATATCGATTGCTTTGTGCGTAGAGTATCGATTAGGCCTTGCACTCGTCGCTCGTGTGCCTCCCCTGGTCGGAGCGTCCATTCACATCGCGGTCGCGAACTGAAGCGAAGTGAAGTGCTTACTAACACTAACACTCGCCCAGTGTAGATGCACGTGACTGAGTGAAGGAGCTTGGGCCAGGAATTTCCCCCCATTCTTTCCACTTCTCCCATCTCGCCCGCCATCTCCGTCAGCGTCAGTGGTAACTTACGGCAGACGAAAGCGTGCAACATGCCCAGCGGACGAACACCCAAGTACGATTGGGACGACAAGAGAGATGTCTGCTACCAGCTGTTCGTGGTTGAGAAGAAGTCGCCGAATGAGATTGTCACCCACTTTGCCAACCACTTTGGTGTGCCCGAAAGCGAGCTCCCGAGGTGAGTCGCATACACGCACATATACACACATATACACACATATACACCAACACCTGCAACATGACTACTGACTGGTGTTGATTTCAGCGCCCGTCTATTCAGGCGACAATTCACCGACAAATGGCACTTCCCACCGCGCAAGCCGAAGCTCAAGCCCGAGGACGAAGCGGTGATTGTGGAGCGCATGCGCCAGCTATGGGAGCAGAACCTGCCCGTCGCGAAGATGCGCGAGACGCTGGACGACGAAGGGTGGGAGCTGGGTGAGAACGAGTTTCACAAACTACGCAAGGGCAACGGCTTCACGCGGAGAGGTGCCGAGGGCGCGTACGATGTGGCCCCGTTCATGGGCAGCAAGATGGCCATGAAGCGGAAGAGGGGACGGGCAGAGGTGCTGGAGGAACCTGGCGATGAGGATTGGACGGTCGCTGGATCCTCTGCGGGTGCTATGATGTCCTCGCATCAGCAGCAAGGGCTCTCATATGAAGAGGCCCACCGCCGAGCCCAGCACCTCGCCAAATTGCAGCTGGAATCCGATCAAGCCCTCGTAACCCGCAAGCGACGTCGCCGTATACGTGGCTACGGCCATCTGCCTCCGGACGAACCGAGTATGGCCCCGCGCTACAATTCGGAGACTACACTCGACGAATGCAAGGCCTTCCTGCACCTCAGTAACGACGTGTATGCCACCGTCCGCCTGGACTACGAAGCCATCGCCCGGGATATGGGCATCGAGCGCAAGAAGACCGTGCTCTCCAATGGCCTATGGCAAGCCTCCAAAGACCGGCTGGTGCGTGAGAACATGCATCTCAGCGGCGTGATGCACCCTCTGCAACCCGACCTGGATCGAAAAGCCACAGCCATCGACGTGATTTGCGCTGACGTGACGAAGCGCGTGCGAGACCAACCGAAGAAGCTCACCATGGCCGAAGCGAACAACGGCCTCGGTCTCAACCCCAGCGGCAGCAAAGAGATCCGGAAGACCTTCTACAATATTCTGGAGCAAGACCAATATACCACCCGCCTGGCCTGCGGTGACGACCACTGGAACGAGCTACGGCAGGCTTGGTTCGCCACTTCACCGCTCTTACAGCACGTCATGGCCGAAGGCGACCCGCAGAAAGTCCGGTGCGTGGATGTGCTGTGCCGGGATGCGTGTAAACGCTACAACGACGATGGCGTGCGCAAAGATCCAGGACGGAGACAGTACCAGCAGAAACTCTACGGTCCGGGACCGGGGAGTGCGAGGGCGACGGCGGCGACGGCCCAGAAAGCCGCCGTCACGCCCGCGAAACCGCCGCCGCCGCCGCCGACAATGAAGGACGAGAAGAAGGCTCCCGGCAAGAAAGTCACCAAGATCCACGCCAAAACCTCCGCAGCAGCAAATGCCAACGCCAACCCCCCCCTCGGCACCCAAGCCCAACCCATCGACGCCGACCGCCTCGACCCGGCCTTGTCCATGATGTCCAACCCCTACACCACCGCCGAACCCCTCGCGATTCCAGCTCACTTCCGCCTCTCCCCCCTCTCCCAAATCATCGGCAACCACCCCCGCCTCTGGCCCGGCCAACTCTCGGCCCGCACGGTCGGGGCCGTGCATGCGGCGGCGACGAGTAAAGCGGGGGCGGCGCAGGTGACGCGGGTGCATGGGTTGATTCGGAATGAGGAGGAGGGCGAGGAGGAGAGCTATGTGATTGAGGGGGACGAGGAGCTGGATGTTTATCTGGAGGCCGCTGGGGAGAAGGCTTGTTTTTTGGTGGTGTTGGAGGGGGGGTATGCTTGACAGTTTTCTCGTTTTCAGTTTGGGATGTGAACGGAGGGTGTTTCGGTGTGGTGGCGGCGCCGCTGTGCTACGGAGGCTGACGGTATATTTCGGTGGCTTGGAGTCATGGCCGGGCGTACCGGCAACATATTTTTCTATGCTCGGTTGGCGGAGGGGAATGTTCACAGATGCCCTTGGAACAGTACCCGATCTATGTACTTTACGAATGGTCCGTTGGGATTGATTCTGCATATATCGCATGGAGTGTGCCTACAACATATGTCCCTTTTATATCTAGTGCCCGAACTCATCACTCTTCGGCATCCCGACTTTATTAAGGGTCGGGATTACTCGGGTGGGGCGACAGGGTGGGCGTGCATGGCGATCGTCGGATGAAGCTTTTGGGAATTGCGGAGAAAGAAATGGAGAAGGCGCGCTCGACACGAGCCTCGGAGACGGCATGGCATGTGATGGAATTGCGATTTGTTGCTCCCTGTGAATGGACGTATTAGGCCCTCATCTACATCCATGTTTCCCTAGCATGGTCCGCTGAAGTTGCCAGTTACCCGGATAAAACACATAGCGGTCGGACCGGTATACAGTACGGCATGACCTCAACTGCCGCCTCCGCCGCCGCCGCCGCCTCATTGTAGATTGTTCCCCGATCCCCCACCACCACTACTCCACCTCCACCTCCGCCCTGGTGGACTGGATTTACCAGCGCAGCACACCCGCGCGTCCATGAACGGCAGCTCCAAGAAATTGCCTTCCATCTTCACGCCCAAGGACAGTTTCGCCGCGCGGCCGGACGAGCCGCCGGCACTGCTGCGCGGGGGTGCGTCGGCGCTGAAGATTGGCGCGGCGGCGACGACGACGACGACAACTGGTGCTGCTTCTTCTTTTTCGCTGTCCAGCAGGAGGAAGAGCACGCCGGATTGGTTGGAGAGAGCGGGGGGTGTTGTTCCGGTGACGGCTGCTGCTGCTGCTGCTGCTGCTGCTGAGGCTGGGTCGGTCGTTACTGCGGGTTCGGGATATACGGGTGGGGTACAGGTTGGGGGTGTGGGAAAGAGGGGTGCTGGTGGTGATAGTGCTTCTTGGAACAATACGAATACGTCGGCATGGGCGGCAGGCGCTGCGAGTGATCGCACGGTTTACAACGATTTCCGGGGAAGGAGCGCGAGTGTGAGTCAGGTCGCGACTGCTGTGCGGACACCACCGGGCGAATTCCCACCGCCGCCGCCGCCGCCGCCGCCGCTGCTGCCTGCCGTGACCAAGACGCCCGGGTGGGCAGAGGCGCTGAAGAGGAAAAGGGATAGAACGCCGATTGTCCCAGCTCGGCAGGCGCCTACTTCGGAGCCCGCGTTGAAGAGGCCGAGATTCGCGAAGACGAAGCACACCCTCGACGGCTTCAACTTCGGCCCTATATTCAACGAGCCCGCGCTCCAGCCGCCCAGCCCGCTGTTTTTTTCGAATTCCCCGCGTCCGCGCCCGACTCTGCCGCCGAGGTTCTCGTCCTCGGAAGCCGCGGCGAAGATGCTGAGTAAAGCGCGGACGGAGGACAGTCATGTCAAGACTGTGAGTCTGCCACGCGGGAGCATAGTAGCGACGCCTGGGTTCCCGTCTGCCGGCGGTCCTAGGTCGGGATCGGAGCTGAGCGCGCAACGAAGTCTGGATAGGGGGAGTGTTAGTGGCGGTGGGCGGAGCAGTAGTCCGGATTTGAGTGGGAGTCCTGGGGAGATTGGGCTGCTGAACTCTATTGGTGTTATTGAGTTGCTGGAGCAGGATGAACGACCGACCTTCATTGTTGACCTGGCGGAGAGTGGGAATTATGGGCCTGGTCAGCTGCACCCGGTCTATGCCAATTCGTCGTTGCGGAGTTATATGGGTATGCTGGAGCTGGTCAATGGCACGGCTTCGGATGATGCGAGTCCGGGACCGAAGACATATCTACAGTTCAAGTCTTGGCTACTGAGCGCTTCGATTGACGGCGAGAGCTTGAATGTCTGCTTGCCGTCTTTTGTGTACGCGGGGATGACGTGGTCGTGCTCGACATTGAGAAAGAGACTGCGCATTATCAGCGGAGCGGTCATCGCTGGGACGCCCGCGCCGACCGGGCAGATGCGAGCAAGCGTGCCTCGGACGATGATCGCTGAGCCGCCGTCCGAGTCTATGAATACAGGTGAGCGGGCGCTGGAGCCCGCCGACTACTTCGCAGGCGCTCTACCTCCGCCCGCCGTGACCAAAGACCCAGCCCGAGAAACGCCTGCAGGCAGGACGGAAATCGTGCCCACCATCGAGGACACCGCAGCACACGCGAATGGCACCCTCCCGCCCCACCAGTACACCGACCTCTCCGGCGCCACGAACCTCCTGCCCTCCTCGCACATGTACGTACACGACTTCCCCGAGCGCGGACGCAAAGACTTCGCCGGCGGCGGCGGTGTCGGCGACCTCCTCCGCGGCACCCCGACGAGCAGCACAGTTGACTCGCTTCACAGTCACATCGAGCTCGCGCCCTCGGACGCGCCCTGCTTCGACTGGACGCGCCTACCCGTGTCGGACAGCATGCCCCCGCACATCCAGTTCGCGCGGAGCGTGGACTGGGCCGCCACGGCGCTGGGGCCGATCGAGTTGTGGTCGAGCGATTTGCGGCAGATGTGTAATCTCATCATGGCGAGTCCGCATCCCGCGGCCATGTATTGGGGGGATGACTTGATCGCGATCTACAACGAGGCGTATATCCTGCTCGCGGGCCAGAAACACCCGATGCTAATGGGCCAGAGCTACCGAGAAGCCTGGGTGGAAATCTGGGACGAAGTGAAAGACGTCTTCGCCTCCGCGCGCGTGACGGGCGAGGCGACGATGAAGGACGACGACTGCCTGTTCATGAAGCGCAACGATTTCCTGGAGGAGACTTACTTTTCCTGGTCCATCATCCCCATGGTTGGGCGGGACGGCAGCGTGATGGGGCTCTACAACCCGGCGTTCGAGAAGACGCGGCGGAAGATTGCGGAGCGCCGGATGCTGACGCTGCGCGAGGTCGGGGAGCGCACGGCGAGCGCGAGGGATGTGAAGGGGTTCTGGGAGGCGGTGCTGGGGAGTTTCGATTTCAATACGCATGATTCGCCGTTTTTGCTGTTGTACTCGGTGGCGGAGGAGTATGATTCGGATGCGAGTAGTATGCATTCGAACTCGGTGTTGGGGTCGCGGCAGTGCTTGCTGGAGGGTGCGCTGGGCGTGCCGGAGGGCCATGTGGCGGCGCCGGAGCAGGTGGATCTCAAGGCTGGGATGGAAGGGTTTGGGCCGGTGTTCAGGGAGGTGATGAAGACGGATAAGCCGGTTCTGCTGGAGGTGGGCGGGAAGGAGTTGCCGGAGCGGCTGCTGCAGGGGTTGGAGTTTAGGGGGTTTGGGGATCCGGTTAGGGCCGTGGTGATTTGTCCGATTCATCCTACTACGGGGGATGGAGGGAGTATCTTGGGGTTTTTGGTGTTGGGTGTTAATCCGCGGAGACCTTATGATGACGATTACAGCTTGTTCGTGCAGCTGCTCAGCCGACAGTTGGCGACGAGTTTGGCGTCGGTCGTGCTGTTCGAGGAGGAGATACGCAGGGGACAGAAGGCGGCGAGGCTCGCGGCGCTGGACCGGATCGAACTCTCGGAGCAGCTGGCCGCGCGCACGCAGGAGGCGATCGAGAGCGAGACGAAGTTCACGCGCATGGCCGAGTTTGCGCCCGTGGGGATGTTCATCGCGGATCATAGCGGCCGCATCACGTTCGCGAACGATACTTGGTACGACATCTCCCGCGTGCCCCGCAGCGCAACGAACGATGTGGAGAGCGGGAGGGATACGTGGATGGAGGCGATCAAGCCCGAGGACCGAGAGCTCGTCAGGGGCTTGTGGACGGATCTCGTGGTCGGCACGAAAGCCGTGTCGAGCGAGTTCCGGTTCAAGACGCAGTGGCATAATCGGAATGGTGCGCCGGGTGACACGTGGGTGCTGTTCAGTGCGTACCCGGAGAAGTACGATGATGGGCGGCTGAAGAGCGTGTTTGGGTCGATCACGAATATCAGCCAGCAGAAGTGGGCGGAGGGGATCCAGACGCGGAAGATGGAGGAGGCGGTCGAGCTGAAGCGGCAGCAGATGAACTTCATCGATATCACTTCCCACGAGATGCGGAACCCGCTGTCCGCTATCCTGCAGTGCAGCGACGAGATCGCGAACAGCTTGACGACCTTCCAACAGTCCGGGCAGCGAGTGATCCCGGACGAACTCCTTTCCAGCTGCCTCGACGCGGCGCAGATCATCAACCTCTGCTCGCAGCACCAGAAGCGCATCGTCGACGACATCCTGACGCTTAGCAAGCTCGATTCGCAACTGCTGCTCGTGACGCCCGTGGATGCGCAGCCGTTGACCGTCGTGCAGCGCGCGCTGAAGATGCACGAGGGCGAGCTGCAGGCGGCGGACATCCAGATGAAGTTCGTCGTCGACCCGTCGTATCGGGACTTGGACCTGGATTGGGTGCGGTTGGATCCCTCGCGGGTGCTGCAGGTGCTGATCAATCTCACCACGAACGCGATCAAGTTCACGGGGACGGAGAGTCGGCGGACGATCACTGTGACGGTGGCGGCGAGTCGGGAGCGGCCGAGCGCGTTGCAAAGGGCCCCGGTGGAGTATTTCCCCACGCGGCGGAAGAGTATGGCGAGGATCAATGAGGCGGACTGGGGAGAGGGCGAGGTGGTGTACATCCACTTCTCCGTCAAGGATACCGGGCGGGGACTTAATCCGGAGGAGAAGAAGGTGCTGTTCATGCGCTTCTCGCAGGCGTCGCCGCGGACACATGTCCAGTATGGCGGCTCAGGGCTGGGTCTGTTCATCAGTCGAGAGCTCACGGAGCTCCAGGGAGGCGAGGTGGGTGTGGCGAGTGAGTCGGGCAAAGGCAGCACTTTCGCTTTCTACGTTGCGGCGCGGCGGAGTGTTGTGCCCGTCGAGACGGAGGGGGGCACGGGGACGAAGTTCGATTATAAGCGCGGCAGGAGCTTACCGTCCACGGGCACCAATGTGTCGTCCCAGAAGAAGCTGGAAGGACCGCCACACCCTTCTCCCGGATCGCAGCCCACGGAGACGAAGCCCTCGCAGCAGAAAGTGCTGATCGTCGAAGACAACCTCGTGAATCAGCGCGTCCTGCAGAAACAGCTCAAGAACCTCGGCACCGAAGTGCACCTCGCGAACCATGGGGGCGAAGCGCTGGAGAAGCTGCGGCAATCGACATACTGGGCCGAGGGCGGGCCGGCGGGGAAGTTGGAGGTGGGGGTTGTGCTGATGGACCAGGAGATGCCGGTCATGGACGGCCTGACCTGCACGCGGAAGATCCGGGAGCTGGAGGCGGAGGGGAAGCTGACGGGGCATGTGCCTATTATCGGCGTCACGGCCAATGCGCGGGCGGAGCAGATCCAGACCGCGCTGCTGGCGGGGATGGTGAGTTTTTTCTCCACTCCCCGAGCACACTTCCAACCCGTCTCTCTCTCGGGGTGCGTGAATGTAGATGTGGCATTGTGCTGGCTGACTGACCGACTGACTGACTTTGGTGTGTTTCACGCAGGACGATGTGGTCTCGAAGCCCTTCCGCATCCCGGAGTTGGTGCCCAAGATCGAGGAGTTGTTGGAGAGATACCCGATGCCCAGTGCTTCTCCTGCTGCTGCTGCGGTATCGTAGCGTTTTGGGGACGGGTGGCGTGGCGTTAGAGGCGTACGATAAGGCCGAGTCGTACCTGGCTCGTGGGTCGTGTTTTGAACCGAGGTCGCGGGTTGATCATCGACGCGCTTGGTTGGATCTGCTCTGGGCGTTCCTCGGTCGTACTAGGATATGAATGCATGGAAGCGATAGCGTCGGTGGAATCTCGGTTGGGTCACGCATTCCGACCGCATAGGATCTGGGAGACGGAAGCGCATGGGGTGGTGGCCTTGTGGGCTACACTACACTAGTAGCTTCGACTCCCATAGTCGTCGTCGCACGAACGGGGAGAAGCAAAGATGTCGTTTCAGAAGCTACGACCAGTATTATTCATCATCATCGCTGCTGCGTCCAGTTCTAATCGCCCGCCTTCTGACGCTGTGTCCCGGGTACGTACCATGCGCGACCCATCATCACACTGCAGCAGCTGGGGGCTGGGCTTTCGAGACGCACACCCGCATGGGATGATGTGGCGGCCCCCTCGTCAGGACTTACCGAGCGAATCGGGCAAATACTGCTTTCGTCTCGTGCGTCCGTCCATCGCTCGGGCTCACCTACTACTAGCCAGTGGACGTGCGTGGAAGGCCGCGCCAAGGCAGTAGGTAGTAGTACTGCACCGATGTCTGCACGGAACATCCGATGACAGGTGTCGTGCTTTGCGGCGTGCTTCTCTGCTCCCATCTGTGCTTCTCCCGTCATCTCAGAGCTCGTGCAGCGCGCCTTCCGTCCTGTTCCAGCTATCGGGCCGGAGGGTTCTTGGGTCTAGTCAGTAGCGGTCGGTCATCTTGCCCCTGCAGCGCGGGCGGCGGAGCAAACGCGAGGGGCCAGGTGCGCATCGACACGCCTTGCTTCGACGGATACGGTGGTCCGCCGGGGTGGGATCTCGTGTACCAGGATCTGTCCGCTTTCCTCCTCCCCTGCACCATCACCACCACTCACATGTCGCGTCAGGCCCGCGCAGCTGGGAGTCGCCAAACAGTCGGGTCAGGTGGATGGTGCGTCGGTGTCGCAGGCGGACGGTTCGCACCAGCATCATTACTGCACAATCTACCTTACCGGGCATGTCGTGCTTGCGGAGTGACTGCCACGGACACCCAATTATATACCGCTATCCAGGCCGTTGTCCATCTCCTCGTCGTATTGCCACCACCGGCGTCTCGTGCGGACCCATCGTCACCTGCAGTACCTGGACCCGACTCGACTCGCGTCATCACGTCGAGCGACATCGCATCCTCATCCCACCCCACCCCGCAGCCCGTGCCACCCGCCATCGAACCGTGTCCCCGGGTCCGCATGGCAAGCAGCACTCACGGCCGCCGGGCGAACGTGACACGGCCGCCCGCTTGTTGCTCAAATGTCCCCGTACAGTGTACACACCTTCCACGTCCGATCGAATCTGCAGCCACCCCATACCCCGGTAGCAGCTAGTCGGAGGCTTCGAGTTCATCGGGACTGGGGGCGATGTGTACTGCGACCTGCTTGGCTACCATGCGTATCGTATCCTTGTTCTGGCCGAACGAGGAAGGTGACTGTTGTACCTGCCATCATCAGCATCTGGGGTCGCCGTGTGAGACCCACCATCCTCCCGTCAGACCTCTCGATCACCGAACCCGTTCTCGCCAGACCCCTCCTTTTCCTCCACGCCATCGGCAAATCGTCCCAGTACCGCATTGTCGGGTTCGCCAGGGGGCGCCCTCGGGCGCCGCTAATGTCGACTCCCATGCAGTCACTTCTCTCGCTTCCACTCGCTCGGGGGTCATGTTCTTTGGGAGCTGCCTTCTTCCATGACTTGCCTGGAATGGGCATTTGCACCCTCACAGTAACGAACCGACGGGGCGGAGAAAGCCAGCAGCAGCAGCAGTAGCAGCAGCAGCAGCCTACATATATCATCCTTGAACGCCGCTGCGAGCGTCTGGTCGATCTTGGGTGGGACTTCATGCTGGAGATTGATAGGGTTGGAGAGTGATACCAAGCGTGAGAAGGTGGCGAGTGAAGCGAAGCGAGCCACGATGCGTAGGTATGTCGGTTCCCTCTTGCGTACTGTTGCCTATATAACCATCGACCTAATCGGGCCATACCCAGCATTCCCATCTCCTCCATACTGAACGGCCCAGTCGACCAGCCCAAGTTCACCGAAAACGGCCGGCTCTACTACAACCGATGGATCAACACGTATCCATACCCGTGCGGTGAGGCTCGTCTCGTCAACCCCTCACTACTTGCCCGGTAGTATACCAGTCCCCATACTGACAGGCATTCCCCCTCAGAACGAGAAAGAGCGATTGGACGCCATGCACCAGGCCTGGTACGTCGTCGCTCTGGAGAACCGCTTGCACCTCGCCACTCTGCGCCGCGGACGCCTGCGGATCCTGGATCTCGGCTATGGCACGGGCATCTGGGCGGTGGAGATGAAGAGGCTCTACCCGGAGGCGGAGGTCATTGCGATTGATATCGGCAACGATCATCCCACTGCCGATGAGGACGATCGCCCGGTTGATTTCGGCGTCGATTTCCGATCTGGCGTGGACTTTACACAGGATGACTGGGGCTTGAAAGAGGGCTCGTTCGACTTTGTTCATGCGGCGATGGTACGCAGACCTCGCGCATCTCACCTTGAGCCACTCATTGATATCGAACCGCACAGCTCTGCGGAAGCGTAGGAAACTGGCAGGACTTTATCAGCAAAGTCACTCGGTACGCTACCGCCCACATCGACACACAACGAACCGCACCCACTTACCACCCCAATAGCCTCCTAAAACCCGTCTCAGGCCAAGCCGAATTCCTGGAAATCGACTGGACCCCCCGCTCCGACAGCGACTCCCCCAACTCCACCCCCACCACAGCCACCACCCCCACCACCACCAGCCCCGAAGTAGTACCCCTCTGGTGGCACTCCCTCCGCGCCGCCAGCGCCGCCACCCACAAACCCCTCGCCTACCCCACCGACATCGCGTCCCTGATCCAGCGCGCAGGCTGCACAGTCCTCAACCACCGCCTCATCGACGTCCACACCGCCGCCGAGCTCGTGGACCTCGCCGCCGACGACCCGGCCACCCACACGACGCGCTGGTTCCGGTACGCCATGTTCGCGCCCGTGTTCCAGACGGTCCACGGGATGAGCATGGCGTTGTTGACGCGGCAGCTGGGGTGGACGGCGGAGGAGGTGGCCGGGTTGTGCGTAAGGGTGAATCATGCGCTGAGTCTTTCGCGGTCGGCTTATTATCATCATTTGTGGGTGGCTTTGGATCTCCCCCTTGCTTACGCCCGAGGGGGTTCTGGCTGACGGGCTTGGTAGGCATGTCGTTACTTTTCGGAGACGGACGAGATGAGCGGACGATGAGACCTTGGGATTTCGTTCGTCTCCGTGGCGTCTGGGCTTTGGGACGCCTCGCCGTCATCTCGATCGGTGATTTCTTCCCGCTGGTTTTCAAGCGTTTCTGTGCGGCCATATGGCAGATGACAAGCCACCCCCTTGCCTGAGCCTCTCGCCAACAGAATACCACGACGAGTACGGCAGGCGGGCAAGACCGGAAAGTCACTGAATAGCCCGCAATCGCTGCGAGTTACTTCCGGGGCGGCACCGCCAGCGCAAGGCAGTTCCTGACCGGATGCTGGAAGGAGAGCGCTGTTGCAGTGGAGCCTCGGTACTTCTGACACCATCGCGACGTGCGCGTCTGATGCAGTTCGATTGCGCACACGCCGGAGCTGTGTCGCCTCCTTATTAACCCACGGTATGCCACAGGGCTTGAGTGGGCCTCACGAGGACTTCCACCTATTTCGAGATCGCAGACACGTCGCTGGACAACCGGCTTGGGTTGGGCAGCGACGCCACTACCGGCAGGTCGACAGGTCCCCCACATCGAGGCTTGCGGTGTGTCCGGCTTCGCTCCCGCTCGATTAGCTCTCTTGCGGGATGTGTCGTCATGTCTCGGAGGCTTACGCGGACGACATCGCACTCGCCCTCAAGCCCAACGCTCTGACGTGACAGCCCTTCGTCACGACTTCCTGGAGCACCTGGTGGGAGTATCGGCAATGCCTCCCGCGTCGCTGAGATGCGAGACCCAGAGGGCATGCTAGCGTCGGCGCTGGCTTTGGAGCTGGGGTGGGAGTCGCTATGGAGGTGGATGCGGATGGGCCAATGGGCTTGGCAGGCTACGGCACGGCAGGCTACCTTAACGGCTCCTGATACTGCCCTGCTGTCGACGTGGGATCTCAAAGCTCGTGCGCTGGATAGCGTCGACTTCGCGCTGCACTTCTTCTAGAATAGGAAATTGGTACAATGCACCCACCGTGTGGGAGTGGACTTGGCGTCCCCGAGAGAGTGAACTGCAGGTAGTGAGAGAATAGCTTCAACGTTTCTTGTGACGGGGTACTCGGACTTGATCGCCACACCTAAGCGCTCCTTTCTTCAATTTTGTGATCGCCCCAAACCCGCAGGCCTGGCGAGACGGACGGCTGATTTACGTGTGCTTTCTAATTCGCTCCAAGTCCCAAGACCGGATATTCGCTGGTTGCCTCGCACACACATCTGGATGGCTCGAAGGCGGTTGCCGCGAGTATCTTATTATGCACTGGGCTGTACGCATCTGGCACTTCGGTATTGGGTGCATAGTCGCGGGCATTCTTTTGTCGATGAGCACGCGATCATATCGTCAGCGAGCATATCATCATATGAGCGTGAGTGCAACAGGCGTGCAACTGACGAAGGTGTGCAATGTACTTGTCCGCTGCGAAAGTATGACGAGTAGATATACACAGACATGCGGTACCTCGACATCACCACTCCTGAACCTCCCCAACCTTCGGCTTCTGGACGCGCACAATCTTGTCGCAGTTGAGCAGACACAGCGGGTCGAAGGCTTGCTTCATCTGGTGGGATATCAGTCAGCAAACCTCCAACTCGTTTACTTCGCCCCATCTGCCCGCACTGACGCCCTGTCAAAAGGACTGGAAAACTAACCTTCCGCATCAGATCCACCGCCCCCTCCCCAATCTCATGCGGCAGTTAATCCCGCTTCACCAACCCGACGCCATGCTCCCCGGTCGCCGTCCCCTCCATCTCAATCGCCCGCTTAACCATCCGATGCACCAGCTGATCCGCCACGTCGTGCTCCCGATCATTATACAGGATAATACTATGGAAATTCCCATCCCCGACATGTCCCACAATCGCGCCCATCAGCCCGGACTGGGCGATATCCTCCTTCGTCTCCTCGATGATATCCGGCAGACGGGAGATGGGCACCGCGACGTCCGTGGTCCAGACATGATCCGTCTGGTCCTTCTTCTGCGCCATCACGGACCACAGCGCTTCTTTCCGCGCGGACCACAACTCATCGCCTTCTTCTTTGTTGCGCGCGAATTCGAAGGTGTTGCTGCCGGCCTTCTTGGCTAGGGATTGCACCATGGAGATGTGCTCCTTGACCGAGGTGGGCGTGCCGCTGAATTTGAAGAAGAGGGTCGGGGCCTCTTTCCAGCTGCGCGAGGTGCTGCCCGCGTCGTTGATGCAGCGCATTTGGACATCGTCGAGGATCTCGATGGCGGCGATGGGGACGCCGGCGCCGACGACACGGAAGACACAGTCGGCGGCGTGGCGGATGGTGGGGAAGGTGCAGACTGCTACCCGCGTGTTCTGCGGTAGAGGAGTCACTTTCAAGACGGCCTCGGTAACGAGACCTAGGGTGCCTTCTGAGCCGATGAAGGTGCGGGTGAGGTCGTAGCCGGCGCTTGATTTACGAGGTCGCTGCTTGGTTTTGATGATTGTGCCGTCGGCCATCACAACCGTCAGAGAGAGTACCCAGTCCTTCATGGTGCCGTAACGGTAAGCGTTAGTGCCGGAACAACCAGTACCGACCATGCCTCCAATCATAGCGCCCGGTCCCGGGTCCGGTGGAAAGAAAAGCTGATGTTGAGCCAGCTCCTCATTCAGCGTCTCCCACCCAACCGCGGGCTGGACAACAACGTCCAGATCCTCCTTGTGCAAAGTGAGGATCTGGTCCATGCGACTGAAGTCAATACAAATCCCACCTCGCGTCGCCGCAAAGTGACCTTCAAGCGCCGTGCCGCCGCTGTACGCAGTGACGGGTATGCGCCGTTTGTGGCAAACCTTCATAATCCCCGACACCTCCTCGGTGCTCCCCGGTTTGATAACAGCAAAAGGTTGGTCTTCAGGTAACGAAGGGTACGAGCTCCACTCGCTGCCAGAGTGCGACTTCAGCTCATCCTGCTGCGTGGAAATATTCTCTTCCCCGACGATAGCCTTGAAGTCCGCCCACGCGGCCTGTAATGTCGCCGGCGCGGTGTCGTGCTGTGGTGGTATGGCCTCGGATAGTGGGGCGGTAGACGCCGTGGATGGCAAGCCGGTCGATTGGCGCTGGCCGAGATACCATCCGCCCAGTGCGCCTACAGAGAGCACTGCGATCTCATTAACACCACACCATCCCCAAATTTTCATCATATGCGCCTACCAAACGGCACCAGCCACGCCGGCGTCCCTCGTCCCCGCTTATGTTCCTCCCGAATCTGCGCATATCTCGCCTGCTGTTCGCGCTCCCTCTCTACCCGCTCATTCGTGCTCTGGTACAGTTGACCCTTGAAACTCTCTCTTTCCGCCTTGTCGTCCGTAGCATATGACCTTCTAGCTAGACCCCAGCTCCTCGTATATGCTCGGCATTCGGCAAGCTCGATACATCGGCTTCGAAGCAGTCCGCGTCGTATGAGGGTTGGTGACATGGTGGCGCGTTTATGGCTATCTCATGTTGGGCAGCGTGCCTTCTACAACTTCGGACAAGAAGAAAGTGCTCTGAGATGTGAAGACTGATACATGTGTGAATGTTCGTGGCAATGGCGGCGGATTCCCGTGCCATCTCCATCTCCGCTTTGCGTGACGTCTGGGGGAGCTTGGAGCTTCACATGCCCGCACTATCTCCGTCCACCCGAACGGAAAACACGATTATGGAATGAAAACACAGGTGCAAAAGCTGCAAATGGCCAATATACTCGGCGTCTATCTGCCCAGACATTGCCCTACCACCAAAAGCGTCCGTAGACGCTGCGTCACTTTCCCTATTGCGCCAAACCCCATGCTCCAGAAACCAACCCACACCTCCACCCAAGCACCGCCATCAACTGCTCCCCGTAATCGTCTACACAGGCATCCCACCACCACCAGTAGCCACCGCCATCGCCAGCTCCGGCTGTCCCATCGCATGCACAGCCACGGGACTACTCTCCACCTTCCCCCCCTCCTCCGGCCCCCCCCTCTTCTTCTCCTTCTTCGCCCACCGCAGCCCGCACGCATTACACAGCGTCTTCGGCCCTCGCGGACCCTTCCGCCACTCCGGCGAGTCCAGCGTGCCGCAGTCCGCGCACACATACTCGTCCGCGACCCTCACCTTCTTCTTCTCCTTCTTGTTGCCCTCGCGGTCGCGGTCGAGTAGGATGGCGATGCCAGCGTCGCCGCGGATGAGCGCGGGCGAGGTGTCGCCGGTGCTGATGCCGTGGGAGCGCTCGCCGTCGCGGTAGCGGAGGCCGGTCATGAGTTCGATGCTCTCGAGGTGCGTGGAGTTGGCTTCGTAGCGCGACATCTTATCCGCCATGCTGTCCGGCTTTTGTGCGGACAGGATGCTGTCGAGGTTTTGTCGCGTGAGCGCCGTGTTGGATATCGGTGGTTTAGCCGGCGGTGGCATGCCCTGATAGTTGATCGCTACTGCAGGTGGCTCCGACACCGCACCATTGGCTGCTCTCGAAGGGCCTGGCGATGCCGAGGATGTCTGCGTGGCACCTTGGTCCTGGTCCAGCCGACCAGGCTCCGCGGTCTCGTCCCTCTCTTCTCGCTTTAGCTCCACGATCCGCTTCATCAAGCGCTCGTTCTCGATCTTGTGCTCGAGAAAGGAGTCCAGTAACGCCGCGTTCTTCGTGGGGTACGGCCGTGCCATCATGAAGAACCCTCTACACATGCCACGAGCCGGCGACCCGTTCTGGTGACTAGCATTGTAGCCCTGTGGCTCCGACGGCCCCTCGACCGAGATGTGAGGGTGGCCATCGCATTCGAAGATGACATACGTCCCATCATCCTTCTTGAAGCGGTAGAAGAACCGCAGACTATTCCCACTCGCTATGCTCTCATTGAACTCCCGCATGAAGATACCACTGTCGTCCGGGTGCACGTACTCGCCGATGAACTTGCCGACGAGCGTTTGCGCATCATAGCCCGTAATGGCCCTGCACGAGGGCGAGACATACAAGATCCGGCCATCGGGCGTGAGGATGTGCAGGAAGTCCTTGAGCTCCTCGATGATGCGCTGCGACCAGTTCCGCCGCTTCGTGAACTCGGTGAGAGTACTGCTGTTCTGCGGCGCAAGCAGACCGTAGCCCGTCGGTAGTGGCCCAGCACCCACGCCATTGGTATTCACGTCCTCTCGCGACGCCAACACCCCATCGCCCAACTCACTGGTACCGTTCGCAATCCCACCGTGACCCAGCAGCCCTCCCACCATCACCTGCTCCGACGGTGCGGTCGTGGTATTACCCATCTGCTCATGATGTCCCATCGGCATACCCCCAGCACCATACCCCTCCGTGCCCGCCGGCGAGAGCTCCATATCCATATCCAACGGCAACCCCATATCCATATCCAACCCACCCAACCCCCCCACATCCCCCAGCATCGACATATCCCCAACAACCCCAACTCCAATCCCAGCCCCTCCTACCAGCGCACCACCCAAGAGCCCGAAGGCATCGCGATCGGCACTCAGCTGATGATGGGCCGCCCGCTGCTGCTGCAAGTACCCATTATTACTCAGCGGGAACCCGCCGCCGCCGCCGCCGCCGCAGGCCGCAGAAGAAGAAGAAGGAGAGGATGCTGCAACAGGCCCACCGGACACACCATGCCGCAAGCCGCCTCCAACTCCAACTTCAAAGTAATTACTACTGCCACCAGGAGTCGAGTAGAATCCTGCTCCGCCGCCGCCGCCGCCGGACATCTCAAGCCAGCATCGGGGGACCGGGAACCGTCCGATTAAGCAACCCTTTCCTTAATTGGCGCGCGCCGCACGCGTGCAGTGGGTCATGGCGCCTTGCAGTTGCTGGGGATCTGGCAGCACCGAGGCTCGCGATCGAGCGATGGTGGGCGGCGGGTGTGGGTGGCTTCTTGCGGTTCCTGGGATTTGGAGCTGCGCTGCGGGTCGAGGTTGGGGGGAGAGATCGATGATGGCTGCGCGGTTTGGTCGGGAACGGGCGGGGATGCCGACGATCGGGGGCTTTGGTTTGCCGGGCGTTCCGAAACGGTTTCACAAAGGAATGCCAGCAGGATTGTGGACGAGACGTTCATTATGTGAGACAGTCGTCATAACACCCGAGTCGTTGATGTGATGAACTGGTATGGTGTTGTACACTGGAACCTATACAGTATAGTCATACTCCCTGCGAAGCCCCATATCGCGAATGCCAACCAACACCCCTCCGATGCTCGTGGGTATCACTCGCTCATGCAATGCCGCTAAACAAACGAATCCGAACGACTCCAAACAAAACGAAATAACCCAAACAGACTCGAACACACCAAGAACGAGAGCCAACTCAATCCCTCAATTCTGTACACCCCCATTCACCGGCAACTCCAGCTGTGCCTCCGGCGCCGCCCCCTCCTGCGCCTCCATCTTCTGCCCCATCGTCATGCTCTCCCTCGCCGGCCGCGGCCCAGAAGACCTCATCGACGTAACCGAAAGCTTCCTGTTGATCGCACTAAGCGCACCGGGCCTCGTAGCCTGTTGCTCATCGTCGTTGACAGGTATAGAAATCCATCGCGGGATGCCGCCTTCCTTGTCCAAGATCTCGGTATCGTCGTCGCCTGCGACTTCGATGCTCGCTTCGCGGAGGACTTGCACCATAGCCCTCGTGTTGAGCTCCAGGATTGTGGCGGGGTCCTGTGCTTTCGAGACGCGGTATGCGATCCACGGGAACAAGATGCCGAAGTCGGATTGGTTGAAGTGCTGGCTGGTTTCCACGTAGAACATGTGCGGGCCGGGTGTCCGGTCGCCTGTGGAGCGAGCGCTGAGCTTGTTTGATGAGCCCGCGGAGGGCGTAGTCAAGCCTGTGCTCATGCTGGATTGCCGGGTTAGCTGCGGCGTGCTGCGTGCAGCCGAGGAAGAAGCGTAGCCAGAATCCGATGCAGGGGAAGGCGCTCGCAATCTCGCCCATTGTGGGAGCAGCTTGCCCTTCTCGCGGGTCAGACGTGGCGCGATCGACGGCCGTCGTGAGTGGGAAGGCTTCGCGATCGCCGCCTTGTTGAGATTCAGGTTGTCCTTCCAGTTTTGGAAGGCTTCTGAAAGTACAGCGAGCACGTTCGATCCATTCGGTCCGCCCACAGCGTAAGACGGCATCGGACGCTCCCACAGGTATGCTTGTTCGGGCGACTTGAGTGGCAGTCCCCACATATCGAGAAGTAGCGCAGGCGACTCGGGAGCAATCTGCTGTATGATTGCGGCGTCCGCGTGCGGAGCGATGAGAGGCCGGCCGTCCGACTCAGTGTGGTCTTTGTAGTAGTATATACTCTTCAGCAGCTGCACCGAAGTCGCGGCGCCAAATGAGTGGCCAGCCCAAGTAACCTTACCCGGCCGGTGAATGTCAAGCATATCGCTAAACTGTAGCAAAACCTCCGATCGCTCCTTGCGCAGCCGAGAGGTATTGTCGTCGAGATTCTCGATATTGTAACCCTTGTCTATCTTGACCAACGCCTCGTATGCCAGCGAAATCTCCCATAGCCGTATCCGTAGCTGCTTGTCCCGAGCATCGTACACCTCTTTCGTGACTGGCGAGTGTGATATCCTGACCGGGTTCACAATATGCGCCTCGGTCTTGCTCGTCGCGCGCACATATTGTATAGGACTGCTGCCGTCGCGATGGTCGAGTGCGATGACCACCATACCATTCGAGGCCAAGTCGCCGCAGATCTGGCTGTAGGCGTTCCGGCTACCAGCCAGCCCGTGCGAGAACACCGTCACCGGCCATTTCCCGCTCGATGCCTGCGGATCGCGCAGCTTCGCGTTTCGATGCGCGGGCAATTTAATCCAATACAGCTGTTGTGGTAGATATGAGACGGCCGAAGCCACCTTCTCCTTAGCCCCTAAGAACTTCGCAAACGCCGCTATCGTCGCTCTTTGCGGCTGGGGTATCCAACGGACGGGTCGCGCACCCTCGTACTTCGACGGCTTGTCGCATGGGTAGAATATGCGGAAGGCGACGGTGGGTTGCGCGTCTTCCGGGGCGTCCGCGGGTGAGGGCAGGTCGCTGACGGGTATCTCGACGTCGACGGTGCCCACAGGATAAGGCCCGCAGTACTCCGGGAAGTACTTCACGGGGTTCAAGGCAGAGAGAAGCGATGCCATTGTCGCCCTATGTCGCCGCGCGAATGGCTCGCCTCTTGCGTGGTTATGCTGCGCCGAACGTTCTCCTGAGGCTGGAGATCAGGAAAGAATGAGCTGCTGGTGAATGCTGTACAATGCACTATCGGTCTCTATACGAGGGTGAGGCGCTGGAGTAGAATGGTATGTGCAAGTACATGAGTAGCGAGCGTGGAGGAAGAAAAGTGTATGATGTAGGAACAAGAAGGTGCTCGTGTGCTCAGAAAACGAGACGATTCCAAAAGAGTGCAAGCTTTCCTCCAGGATCTTCCACGCGAGCCAAGAGATGACGTGAAAATGCACGGCCGTTGCCGGAAGGAGGAATTGCTGCCAGTCGCTTCCACATGCACCTCGGTCCAGCTCGCGTGACCCGTGGCAAAGAGAACGATTCGTCTTGACAGGACAGACACCACATGCTAGAGCCGCGGAACCTGGGTGGCGACAGACTCCGATATGTGTTCTGCTGGAGTGTGAAAGCTTGTGGACCTGGCAATGGCACCAATCGATGGCTACCTTGCCGAGATGTTCATGCAGACGGTACCCATACAAGTGTATGCGCTGTCACTTCCAGGATGAACAATGAGCGAGTCCGCCGCTTCATCGTTCTTCCAGCTCCAGGCTGATATCAGCAGCTTGTTATCAGTCGAGTACGCGAAGGGGGGCCGAAAGATGGGGAGGCAGTCTAATTAGTAAGGGCAAGCTCCAGACGCCTGACTCAAGGAGCTGTATAGCTGTACCGTACGGAGGTATAAATAGAGGTGCTCAGTTGTGCCGTCCGAAGAGTAACTCTTCCAGCTCCCTTCGCCTCGTCCAGCCCAGCATCTTCCCAGCACCACCAGCATCTCGCCGCCGCTTCCACCAACTAGTAGCCTTCGAACGACTCCCAAGCCGTTGGCAATAATGTCCTCCGAAAAGGCAACCGCGAGTTGCTTCTGCGGCGCCGTCAAGTACGAGTTTGTACGCTTATTCGACCTGGCCGCAAGCACTGCCGTAGAATTCGCGAAGAGCGTACTCACACATCCACCCATTGCTAGGCCCTCTCAGACGTGAAAGACACGCATCTCTGCAACTGCAAGTCATACCAACAAGCATAACCGCTAATCACTGTCCGGACCACTGACCAACCCCCCCAACCCACCAACTCCAGGCTCCGACTGCCGCAAAATCTCCGCCTCAATGTTCGCCTCCAACTTCTGCCTCCTCGACAACGAAATCACCTGGCTCTCCGGCCAAGACAAACTCACTCGCTGGGGCCAGAGCGCCACCATCGCGAGCGGCAACACGATGACGAATTCGTTCTGCAGTATCTGCGGTACCATCCTTAACCGGCAGAGCTCGGGGTTCCCGGGGTCGAATTTCTTGCGTATCGGGACGGTGGATGATATCAAGCTGCATGATGAGGTTATGAAGCCGGGGGTGGAGCAGTTCACTCAGACGAGGGTGGCGTGGTTTCATGGTGAGTTGAGCTGATGAGTGTGGTTCTTGTCCGGCGCTGCAAGACACGCTTCTTCAGGCTGCTGTGGGCCGGGATGCCAGCGTACTTGCGCTAGAGCTAGGATGTGCTGATCCGGGGAGGCGTGCTTTGTCTGTGTGAATGTGTTGGACATCGGCTAATTTTGCTGCCCTTTAACATAGGGGTGGACGGAGCAAAGAAAGCGGAAGGGCAATTTCCGTTTGGAAATTAAGGGGTAACGAGGGATGCGTACTCTATCCTAAGCTACAAGTACGTATTTCAAGCTCACCGCCCAAAGCGATCCAGCTGAATCCGCAGACCCTCTGCGCCGTCACGGCTCAGGGCGTTGCTGTCGATGCTCCTCGTACCTGCACCCTACAAGCGCGATATCATCCCAGTGCACCGAGCTGGCTCAAGCCGTGTAGCATGCATGCTCCGTCGTGAGCATGTCCTCGAAGTGATCTGCAGGCTTCCCACGCATGCTTCATCTGAACGTCGCCGTGACCTTCCCGTAAACAACGCCGTCGACCCTGAAATCGAAGCGGAGCCCGCCACTCTCAATCTGCATCCCCATCTTGAAGCACAGACGTAGGTAAACCGTACCCTGGGAGTTGCGATGCTCCTTCCACAGATGCTTCGGTACCGACGTCAGGCTTGCCACCATGGTGCACGCGGTTCGGGTAATGGTGCGGTCGAAGCCGGCCGGAGCAGTGTTCTCGTCGCAGATGATGAGCTCCGCCGCCACGGTCTTGCTGGAACGGCGTCAAAGCTCGCGTAGAAGTCGAACAGAACGGGTTGGGTGGAGGAGACAGTTTGTCCTTTCTTGATGAACCATTCCATTCGATTGTTGGCCATCCAGCACTCTTCGAGGTAACTCCACTTCTTGCAGGTAGCTGGGTGGAGTCCTTGGATGAACGGTGTCTTCATCTCGACGCCATAGTGGCGACGGGCCTTGCGGTTCGTCACCATCTCAGCGCCCTCTAAGCCCCGAAGCACGGCGCCTCTCACGACTGCCGTTCACGCATTGACCGCTTGCAGTACCTCGATCCCGGGGACCCCGCGACTGAAGCGTGCCTGCAAGCACTTCAGCAGACACTCTGACTGACCGAAACCTCCAACCAGGACCAGTCCGTTCA
Source organism: Friedmanniomyces simplex (assembly GCA_005059865.1). Taxonomy (NCBI): domain Eukaryota; kingdom Fungi; phylum Ascomycota; class Dothideomycetes; order Mycosphaerellales; family Teratosphaeriaceae; genus Friedmanniomyces; species Friedmanniomyces simplex. The sequence continues at coordinate 47,840 of NAJQ01000087.1, forward strand.
CCTTGAGCCGGGAGCCTTGCAACAGGGCGATCTGGCCTTCGGCGAGCGAGATGATGTTGGTGATGATGAGGATGAAGAGCGTGCCGACATCAGCCGTATCCATGACCAGGAAACCGCCCTCTCTAGAGCAAAGAGTATTAGCCACCATTTTCGCGCACAAGGCTTGTTACCTTCACACTTACACGCCAGCATCCGTATTGTCCGCCACACCCGGGAATGGGGTGTTGTAGATGTTGTCCTCGTCGGGGTCGAAGTTGCGCTTCACGTAGTCCACGAAGTACTTGAGCGCCATCAACCAGCTCTTGGGCCTGGTGGCGCGGATGGCATCGAAGGCAGCTGTGCCTAGCTTTGCGCGCACCAAGCCTTCGAAGCGGACGTTCAGGAAGGCCGCACCACAGAAACCTCCACTGCCTTTAGCGAGCTCTTCCAGACGCAGCGGCATCAGCTGGCGGATGCTGTACGAGATGAGGTCCACCGTCCCGCCACCGGCGTCGATGACCACGAAATTGTGGCCAACCGTGAGGTGGTTCGGCGGGATTGCCTGGAGCGTGTAGACCGCTGCGGCCTCTGGCTCGGAGATCATTGCGAGTGCGTCGCCCATGCCTGCAGCTTCGGCGGCCTGAAGGGTGGCGTCCTTGGCGGTGTCGGACCACACAGCTGGGACAGTGAGGACTACGATGAGCGGAGTCGTCGCTACAAACTCGCGACCGTAACGTCGGCCAAGGATCTCTTTCGTGTGGGCGAACAGTGCACGCAAGTACTCCGCCACGACGGTGTCAACGCTCTTGCCGCACGCCATCAACTGCCGCTCGATATCCGGAAGCGACACGTAGTCCGGGATTGGCTGACTCGGATCAAGGAAGAGCTTCAA
>NAJQ01000870.1:0-12044 GCA_005059865.1 Friedmanniomyces simplex
GACAAGACTGTCAGCGGCAAGATCCGAGCCAGCATGTTGCCGCTGATGATGTGACAACACTTTTCGAAAGGACGCCGTATTCACCTGCAACGGGCCCTCGGAGCAGGAAGAGCACTTGAGGAGGCTCTGGAGGAACGTCCCTACCCACTGTAGGCAAGGCGGGAGGTATACTTGGCGGTCCGTGACTTTCATGGTGTGGTAAGGAGCCATGTCGGCCGAGTAGAGGCGAAGGAAGCATGGCACGAAAATGCATGATGGCCTGAAGCAGAAGGACACACGAAGCTATGAGGGCAGCAGTCTATACGAACGATTGTGGTGTTCTATAAGCTGCTGCGTTCGCGCTCGCTATATGTCTTGCCGCCTGCATGGGCGTGCGGCCCTCCCAACGCTTGCTCAAGATGCGAGCTCGAAGGTAGTATTCTGGCGAACAAAGAAACTGTCTGTCTTCTCGGCTGGCTACAGCCTCTCAATGGCAAGTGGCAGAGACAAAGCTCTCACGCTGAAAGAACGCTCAAAACAAGTTACCGGGCGTACTGTCCCTCGAGACCATAGCGTTGAGTCGGACGGCCGGCTTTGCTGCCAAGTCGCAAGAATGCTCGCTGCCTTACTGCAGACATCGCAGCGTCCACGTAGTAGCCATATGGACCGTGGCTGCCTCCCTGTAGCAGCACATCCGAGCTCCTGCAAACAATCTCACGCATCCTCATCTTCTCCATCGTCCTCGTCGCCACTCTCCTCGTCGCTCCCCTGAAATGCCTGGCCCATCACCGCGAGCACACGATCCCGCCCGTCCTTGTCCCAGTTGGTGCCCGTTGACAGCGCGCCAGCTGGCATGACGAAGCCTTCGCGCAGTGCTAGCTGCTGAACGTCATCCGTGGTCAGCGAGGCGTCATTGTGCTGCACCGCGTACTGAATTGCTTGCGTCAAGAATCCGCTGTCGTCGGGGCTGGGCATGTTGACGATGTCTCGAGCCAGGTCGATCAGGCGGGCTGCCTTGAGCGGAGTAGTCCTTCTACGCTTCGCTGGCAGCTGAGTGCAACCCGACAGATCATAGTCGGACTTCTTCTGAAGGTCGACGCCAGCGTTCTCTCTGGACGTCCACTCCGTGTTGTTGAACACATACTTGCCGCTGTTGAGGATCTGTCTGCGTAACTTGGCACGACACTTGCGAATGTTGCCCTTGGTTGCCTGTCCGCGGCCGTGGAGCTGGATCATGGCCATGTCGTCGGTCTTCAGACCATTGCCGAGTAGGCGCACGCCGAATTTGGGACGCTGCGTGGCGTGTGGCATAAACGTAAGAGTCTCTACCGCGCCTGCCTCACCATTGTACAGCGGAACGTTTGGCTTCGGCACAGAGATGAACTCCATGTTCTGGTGCTTCTGCCGGACGCATCCCCTAGCAGTGTAGATCATTTTGGACCTCTTCGGCGAGGGCTGAGCGCCGTAGCCTGCTGCTGGATCCTCCGCAATGAGTGTGTACTGCTGCGCGGTGGAAAGAAGTACAGCAGACGAGGGAGCGGTAACAGCAACGTAACTAGCTTTGCGTAGTCCCGCACTGCTGTAACAGGGTAGAAGTTGCCACCGCCCGAGGCCTGGCGAGGTAGGTCGAGAAGGTATTCATCGGCACTGGAATAGAATGCGTCGTTAAAGAATTGATCGCTACTCGGCTTCTCATGAGACTCTGGATAGATGATTGCTTAATGACCACGCACGTCGTCCTGCACGTTGTCCGAGCTGTTGAGGTCGTAGAGGAACGGGTCTAGACTCGGCTGGTATTTCGTTATTGACGTGTCTTACTTCTGTGGGAATTAGGTGAAGGTGGTGATCTGGGGCTCCGTCAAGTCATCACCTGCAAACGTCGCAAGGCCGGGGTCGAGGTGATTCTCAACTGCTGCTGGGTCAGCATAGCGAGGCAAACCTGTGAACAGATGGGCTTACCGGTGCTCTCGTCACACAGTAGCCCCACGTTCCCGAAGGTTGAGAAGTCACCATCAGCATATGACTCGCTGTTCCAGACTGGAGCGTCTTAGTGGCGACGACTGGCTCGGGCACGGTCGCTCACTCACACTCATGGTCGGTTCCGTCTAGTTGGCCCCTAACCACCCTGTCGAAAGTGTTGTCGGAATTGGCGTCCTTGTACGCACCGCTCGCCCCAGGACCCGTTTATCCTTGCGCCGGCCACTCGCTCTCGTACTGAAGAAGTTCATGCCGCCAGAAACACCGAGACGGATGATGGAGCGCGGCCCTGCTTTTGCCAATGCCTCGAGGTACGAGACGTGGAAGCTGCAGAAGGCGTGCGCAGTCAGGATGTGTGTGCGAAACGGTGGCAGGTTTGGAAATAGGGGGGACCAAAGGGAGGCCGGGGTGCGGAAGAAGGCTCGAAAGCTTGCGCTTGTTGCCTTAGCCGGAGGTCTCCCATCACGTGTGCTGGGTAACGTCCATAACCGCCGCGGAAAAGGTGGACTGAAATACAAGTCGCAGTAATGTACACTGCACATGCCCTTCGTTCGAGCGAGACGCTCCTAAATACCCGAGATGAAGGCCGCGCCATACGAAAGGCTGCAACGAAGCTGTATAAGAGGCAGTGGAAGGTCATATATCGACGGAGACACGATAGTGCAGGTCACAGATGAGCAGGGAAGTTGGCAGCAATTTGAGCTCCATGTCTTTGATTGCTACCGGCTGAGGTACTTCGTCTTCGGAAAAAGCGAGATATATGGGACATATCTCCCAGAATCGTTGGCTTAAAAGACCATGAGGTCCGTCTTCCGAGCTTATTCACGCTGTCCAATCCCTCGAATCAACGACAACCAATCCGTGGCGTAGATCATCCTTCAATGGAAGCGATCCGGCAGGTGGTTGTTGCTCGAAATTGTACCACGAGCTGTAGACACATACGACGCAATGATGAAGCTGTGGCGAGTGCACCATGGTCAACCGCGAGATTCTAGGCATGTCAGCTCCTGTGCTGCCCCGGCAACTCCATCGGGTAGAGGGGGGTCTGAAGCGCACGGTCGCCGCATCCGCACTGCTTTGACATCGCCGTTATTGTGTACGCTTACTGGAGATGCACAGCGGTCGCAAGACGGACGTGCTCCCCTGAGGATCCCGCATATAAGTAGGCTCTTGTAATGCTCATCGGGCTGGGACGTTCATGACGGAGAGGCTAAGGACCGAGGGCGGGTGGCCGGAAAATGTATATAAGATACCAGTTGCTTACAATCACACGTGATATGGACTGAAATATGGGTTGGTGCAAATTACGGCTGGCCAGGCAGCATATAAGCTCATGGGTATGCTTGCTATGGAATACACTGCCCATCACTCAAATAAAGCAATGCATGGAAGGAAGGCTTCCCATCGTCAAGCGACGTTAGACTGGAAAGGATGCATGACCTTGTTCACAAGCCTTGACACGCTGTCCCGCTCCTTAAGACAGCAACGATCATTCCGAGCGCCCCTAGCTTCGCTACATATTTTGATCCGTCGACGCCCTTCTCACTTAGCCAGCCCGACCTCTTCCTGCAACATCAAGGGAACAGACGATCGTGGGTTGCCGTGTCGCGGTTGGCGTTTGGGGCAGTCGGGGCTTGCGGGAGGACCATCGCGCGGAAGTAGTTCCGAGTGATGGCGCCCCAGTGCGTTGTGTCGAGATTGAGCCACAAACGAGAGACGGCGAATTCGAGGCAGAGGGTCACTAGCAGCCTGTCGCTGCCAGTCGGCCAATCCTGCCTCGGAACAGACTGCGCGATGTCTGCCAGTTTCATATCCGTCCACTGCGCATCTTTGCCGCCATGCTCACTCCTCTGCTTCCATGCGTTGGTAGTGAGATCATGCTGCTGACCAGTACGCTGGACGTACGCCTTCGTATTCCATCGGTCCGGCGCGTGTGGATCTTCAAGCTTGCCCGCTTTCGAGATCTGCTGCTGGATGCGGTTGACCGCCGTTGGGAAGTCGTCGCTGTTAAATCGGTCAACAGCCCGTAGCTGCAACTCCACCAGCTGCTCGCGGGTGAAACCGTTACGCACGGCTCGTAGTATTGGAGCTGGTATCAAGAACGAGCTCGGGAAGAAGGTGTTGATTTCGACCATACCGATTCGAACATCCTGCGGCAGACGCACGTTGAATGGCGGGCTTCCACCCAACTGATCGCCGTATACGGCCCGGTCATTGATGCGACGGTTGAGCGTGCTGCCGCTATCGTGAGGTATGTGGGGTGATAGTCGGGGCATCTGTGCTGCGTCGGATACGATTGCTGAGCTGACTGCATCTGGAGGCTGAGACTGCCTGTCCCTATGCTCGATGTTGTTCGTCGTGTGAGCATTCCCGTGAGACCGTTGCGAGTACGGACCACCCAACAACATGGCAACGAATGTATCTTGCGTGCGCTGGTCTACCAGTCGGTCAGGGCGAGATCTCAAACGGAAGCCGCACACTCAATCTCAACACACTCAAAGGACTCGGGCGAGGTACTTACCGGCTTCACATAGGACGAGAGTCTGCGTCTGTGGTATCGCAAAGAAACACCGCGTGAGCAGGTCCTCCAGATCTGTTCCATAGGTTGTCAGTGGAAGCCGGGTCATCGCAGCTACAGTACACAACCAAGTACCGACTCTGGAATCCACCAGGTCGTCCAGCATTTGCGTCCACTCTGCCGGTGGCGGCGTAGACCGCGGCGTGTTGCTATATTCAGAGTCTGCTATCAGAGGTCAGAGACGAAGCCGATCGAAGAGTGCGACGGCGTGCAAACGAGCGCACACTTACCATCTGTGACGCTTTGGCCTCGAAGAGATCACGACTGGGTAAGCTGGTCCGCCATTGCGGAGGTGATTGGAGGTAACAATGGTGTATTGTATAGAAGGTGATGATGAAGAAGTGGTAAAGCTCGAGGAAAGCTGGACCGCAGTATTTATTGGCAACGTGACTCGGCGCAGTTGCCTAGCGCCGTATTGTGAATCTACAGGTACACCGGAGGAGGAATGCGCGCAACCAACGTCACTCAGTCGGCTGTACCAACAAGAGGACCAGGGGGGTCGACCGACTGAGATATGTGTGCAGTCGTCCTTTTGACAGGACAAGCGACGGACCGACAGACGGTGATATGTTTGAAGAAGCGGACCAAGGTGGAATTGGGTGCGTCAGGCACAGCATTGTTGCAACATAGCATGAAGGAGACCGGATCCGCCAACCCGCTGAACGTGACGGTCTAATATACACACTGAACCGCTATAGTACACAATGGCGGTCTGTCTTCCGGCAAATCTACTCGTAACGCAATTGTCTCAAGCATGCACCCCAACGCCTTGCTAAATCAACAAGAACCGCAAGCAGCATACCAGGCTCAATCTCACCTGCAAGATTCACGTCTGATTGCTGCTGACCCATGAAATCTGCGCCAGCTCTTGCGCCGTATAGTATCGCACCCTTCGAGCTTTGTCCATGTAACCTCACCCAGTCGCCCCGTTCACCCGCAAATCTCGCTCGGGAGTCGTCGACCCTTCGCCACATCGCATTCGCCGTCAGCCGTAGATGAGTATATGTAGATCCTTCGATCTGCTGTGCCGTGAGGATCGCCGTCAGAAGCCTTGGGTCTGGATGATCCAGTCGAAATGAGAGGTGTCGAGGTCAAGCTGGGGGTTGTTCCAGGCGAAGCGCAGGCACTTCGTCAGGACTTTCTCGGCACCCCCGGTGGGGAAGTCGTTGATATGCACGCTGGCGTAGAACGCAGCCAGCTTGACATGCGCGAAGTTCGTGGTACGGCTGCTGTTCACGTCGTATGCGGCACGCAGCTCCCACATATTCGCCGTCAAGTCCGGCTGAGGACCCAAGTATCTTATGGCTTTTTGGGTGTCAAACCTGTGCTGTTTGTCGAAGCTCATGTTGACGCCCGGACGAACAGCCAGCCTCGCTCCTTGCGAGAGCTGCTGCCGGATGCGAGCAGCGGCGGTCTTTTCATCCCCCACCGTCGGTGGCCCGTTCGGAGCAAAGAACATTGCCACCAGATCTGATGAGTCTTGCCCGTTGCGGATCGCCCGAACCGCAACCTCCGGGCAGCGCAGCCAGTTCGGCGCGAACCTCATGACCTCTTCCATGCTCACATCCTCACCCATAGGCGGTGGTTGCGCTTCATGGGGCACCTTGCCCACCAGTTGCGCTCCGTTGTTTGTGAGGGTGGTAGATGCAGCTATCAGATTCTGCGCAGGCGGCGGGGGACTGGCCAGACGGTGGGGCCCGGGGTGCTGCGAGGCGAAACGTGCCGGATCGGGTTGACGTTGGATCAGCTGGTAGGCCGACGCAGGTAGTGGCTGTGCCGCAAGAGGCGCATTGCTCGGTGCCATCGCCATTTGCTGCGGTGCTGGATGTGCCGGAGCTTGCGGCATGAAGACTGGATGGTTTGATGGGGGCGCGCGGTTGACGCCGAGGAAACGGGTCGGGTAGTCAGAGATCACGCCGCGCTGGATGAGGTAGGCGCGAAGCTCCGGCGAAATCAAATCCCAGTTGACTCCGCCATTCACGGGTGTGGAAGGTATCTCAAGTGTGAATCGATCGTTCTGCTGGTTGGACGGCGCAATTCCGAAGGGTAACAATATTGCAATGTCTGGAAGAAGCTTGTTAGCTCATTTAGAGATGATGGGGACATCTTGCAAAGTAGAAGGCTTGCCTTCTGGACTGGGATTGCAGTAGACGGTGAATGGAGCAGGGTACAGGCCGTACTGATGCTGGGATAGCCCGATGGCGGAAGGCGCAAGTCTTGCCATGTCTGGGAGGGCGCTGGTCAGCTCCAAGCAAGACGATCAGAGCGGTTCGCAGCGTGGAATGCTTACCTTCCAGACTGAGATCGTAGTGGCTTGTTGTTGGAGCGGGACCGTCTGCGAGACGGAATATGTCAGCTGGTTTGTTGTCGAGTACTGGAATGTGAGGAACTGTACATACCCCAGGTCAGAGACAGGAGGTAGTTGACCTGGTCTTCCGTTTGGTTTCCCAAGTACTGCGACGTCATGCTGCTCTGCTTGTTCGTTGGACTTTGGTAGCGTCAAGCGGTCCGAGATTGTGGTCGACTAACTCCACACCGAAGCTGTGAACCTGTGTGTGCTTGAGCGCGATGAGATGGTCAAACGGCGCTTGGGATGGTGAGTAGCTTGTGAGGCAGTGCGCGCTGTCTCGTTGGAGCTGTTGTTGGAAGCAACGCTGGGAGTACTTTGTGGTGGTCAGGTGCTGTGATCTTCGAGTCGTGGATGAAGAGGAGAGGAAGTGAGTGGACGTGTTGTGGTGGATAAATACTCGGAGCGCGATGACTCAGCGCGTCTCGCCAAGAAGCCCTTGTGACGTCGACTATTCACTTGACAGATAGGCTGAGAGCGATGCCCGCCAAGCTGCCTCTCAGCGTATGTCGTTCCCTGTCAGGGAGGGCGACGAGTGCTCTATTAGCAGCGTGCGGGCGACAGCAGAAGGCCGGCAGCAATGTGAGGAATCTACTGGAGAGATATAAGAGGCAAAAGGGTCCATAGCGACCTTGGGACAACGCAATTTCCAAGTGGGGCGGATGTATCAAGTATCTCAGGACGTAGCGTCCGCTTCAGTCACTCACGCGTACTGCATCCTCATCCGTCCCTTACGACTACCATCGCGTCCTCTTCCTCATATTCAGCGGCCGACCCGACGCCTTGTCTCCATCGTTTGAAAAGCCGCGCAGTAGGACTGCGTACTAAAGGGCAGGTAGGTGTTGTCGCCGAGATAACGCTAACGGTTGCAGTCCACGCAGCTCATCCCAACTCATCGCGCCGTCATCCTTGAAGCGAATATCGTCGCAGCGACCGATCAGTCGAATTGGCAGAAGCGCGTCGCAACATCGAACCCCTACCCTCCCTCCATAGCACCAGAAAACTCAGCGGAACGACGGGCGCGCGGTCTTGTGAGCCTACGGGCGTGAGGAGGTACCGACGAGGTCAAAAGACACGCGACAAAGAGTTGTTAGGCTGTGTGCGTCGACGGATCCGGCCGCATTCCACGGCGCGATGCCGACGCGACAACACCATCCAATCACTCGTGTACGGCTGGCCGCCACCTGCTATGATATGGACCATCTGCTTGAGCGCAACAGAATTGGCGTCAGCGTCTTACATACCTAGAGCGGATGACAACGGAGCATTGTACGTACCTGCAGCAGCCACAGTGTGTACTTGGCGGCTTGTATACCGAATGACACAGCAGTGAGCCTCCCGGAAACGGTAGATATTGCTCCAACTATGTCGACGACAAAGACGAGAGGCATGAACAGAATCCGCCATGAATCTCAAGCGGGCTATAGAGAAGAATGATCGTACACTCCACTATGTCCCCTGTCTGGGCGGGCTGCTGGCGCAGGATGCTATCATCACGTTCCAAGAGCCAGGGGCTGCTCATGTGCAGCACACCGACACTACGGTCTTCTTGCACGACAGCCCCCAACCGTACGTGTCCCAATCTGGTCAACGGCTTACATCGCGACGGGGAGGCCACCCTGACGTATACCTTTCCTCACCGCCGCCAGCTGGATCAAGATGGAGGCAAGCCGCCACTACATGGGGCACTTAACAGCAGCAGCGTCTTGCGAGAGTGTCCAGTGCAGAAGACCAGCAAAAACAGGTCCAGTGTGTTCAGACCCGGACGCAGTGACGGTCCCGTCTTCTGCCTCACTGGATCGAAGTATTACTGGGAAAGCAGCTTCCCACCGGGCTTGGAGGATGGCCGTAACTGCTGGATACGGCAATGAGCGTCGACGACAGCAGAAGGTCCACCTCATATACCATACCACGTACGAGGATAACGAGGGCTTGCGGTGGCCCACTTTTTCCGCCCAGTGCAATCTTGCCATATATATGAACGCCAGGGTAGAGTTTCATCTGACTTTCCAAGTGCTTGGGCGGAAGATCTTGTTCCCTGCAACATGAAAAGACGGCCATTGGACTCGACAAGCCATGAAGCACGAAGCCCAGCCATGATACCGTTGAATGAGAACTCCTTGTCGCTCTACTGCGAGCTGAGTATCTCCAAGGCCATTGGCGGGACGCTGCTTGCCGGAAGATTGAGGAGGAAGATTCGGCGAGGCTGCCTTCCAACTTGATCTCGACCACGGTGATGGGCCCGGAGGTGGTGCTTGTTCGGTGCGTGGAATGAATAGTGTACTTGGCAGAAAAGATGGCCTTTGTCGCGAGACAGCAGCATTTAGTGTATAGAAAATGTAAACGATGGCTGTAAACCACTCCCCCTGCAGACGCTTTGCTACTCTAACCCGTCTGCGCTCATATATGCCCTCTGATATTGAAGTGTGAAGAGTCAATTGAGGTGAGGTGAGGTCGGATCTCGGATCGGGTCACCTCGGCGCGATCCGTTTCGTCCGGAAGGCTGTTGCCCTTTTCCTCGCTCTGACCTGCACAAACTTCACAACATCACGCGAACTTTTCAGAAATTAATATCTCAACACTGTCCATCCATGGCACTCCATACTATGTCACCCGATCGGTGTAGCAATCCATGAGCAGTGTACCCATCCCCACGACGTCTCACGAGGCCACAAGCAGCGACCATGTCCAGCGCCCCTCAGCAAACGGTGATTCTGGCGACGCAACAGACTCGAAGGCAGCCGAGTCAAATTCCGGCGATGCAGTCCACGTAGCCGGGCAGCAGGGTGGCAAGCGTATCAAGCAAGCGAGCCGCAGCCACCGCCCCGCAACCACTGCCCGGCCAAAGTCAAGCGCAGCGAACTACCGCGAACTGTTGAACACAGTCATCAAGGACGCTGTTGGAGGCTACGATGATGATCTGGATGTCTTACCACCCTCCCAAATAGGTGCTTCGTATTGGACTTCCACCGAGAAAGAATGTTTGTTCGCCACGGTAGCGAGATGCAGTCCTGGCGACCTTCCTACCCTTTCCCGCGCCATCGGGTCAAAGTCGGAGGCTGAGGTAAATGTGTACCTGAAGCTACTGCAGGACGGAGTCTATGAAGCCAGTGCCGCCTCGTCCTCGAAGGACGCCTTCTCTAGTGCCGATTTGCCGGCAGCTTACGAGATTTCGACGGCCTGCGAGGTAGCACTGGACGATGCGGCCGATGCGTTAGCTCGGAAGATTGAGAAGAACGATGTGCGGCTGGAGGAGGGAAGGCACGGGGATGGCTGGCTCATTGATGAGGACCTAGCTTCGGCGATCGAAGCGGGAATGGAGAGTTCCAAATCATCAGAAGATGCAACTACAGCAGATGATTACCCAGCGAGCAAAGCGGAGCGAGCAGATCCTCCGCCGTTCCCTTCAGCTGGGCTCCTTCGCCCGGAAGCCTTCCTACAACTCTCCCGGAACCTCTTCATGAATGCCCGGCCCGAGTCGGGCAACAACTGGCGCGATCTGGTGGACGAGGGTAACAGCACGTCCAGCCCAGCCATCTTCCGTACAGCCTTCGACGACTTCTACAACCTCACCGTCAGCTTCACCCGCCGTCTCCTTCAAACCACGCTCTTTCAGGCTACCTCTCGTCTTCGTGCCAGGGATACTAGCAGGAACAATTGGCAGCCCGCAGCTGAAGTCAAGGAAGTGGACGTTCGTACTGCCGCGGAGTTGCTGAGTTTGCGTACGAAGTGGCGCACTTACTGGGCGGAAGTGCCTAGGCGGTGTGGGGTGGAGGTATATACCGATATCGGCACGTACATCGACGGGCGACCTGGGACCAAGAATGGTGTGAAGCTTACCAGTGAGGAGGTGGAGGCTGAGCTTGGCATGAATCCCGAAAAGCATGAGGCTGGTGAGACCGAGCAGGCGCCTTCTGACGGGAAGGGAGAGCTACACGAGTCCGACTTCGAGAGCGACGACTTCACGGATCTCAGTGATGACGACCAAACTCTTGGTCACGAGAAGCAGCAGTACGCAGTGGACGAGGCTTTCAAGACGGAAGATGGGGATCCTGGCGGCAGCATCAAGAACGAGACACGATCGACTCGCAAGCGTAAGCGAGAGCTCAGTCCCACGCTCGTGAAGCTGGAAGATCAATACGTCGAGGCGTTTGACATGAGTGCCGGCGTTGCGGAGACCTGCCGTTTGTGGAAGTCGCTTGGGAGGGATCGGGACGAACCCAAGTTTGAGGTGCTACCGAAGTTGCCTTCTCTACCACGAGCCAAGCATACGGATAGCGATGTGCGAGGGAATTGGAGGGCTAAAGTGATGGATGAGGCGATGTGGGAGCGGTTCGGAGAGGCTGTGCCCGAGCACGAGTTCCACGGGATGGAAAAGCTCGGCGGCGTGGGAAGAGAGAAACGGAGGCGGCTTCGTGAAGATATGTTGACCCGGGTGCACAATCTCGAGCCTACCTTGAGCGGTACGAAAGTTGAGAGTGACATATCGGCGGACGACGGTTCAGTGACGGCCCTCGACTCCGATGCCGAGTCCGAGGACAGCGTTGATGAGGTGGACAGCGACGATGGTTGACGCTTGTAGCTCTATCTCAGCATCTCGGGGGTCTCATCAAACCCGGCATGATCTACGCCTCCTGCTTATTATGCTTGAAAAAGCGATCCATTGCCTCCGACTCCCCATCGTACTCCGACAGATCCTGGAGCGCCTGCCTGCCCTCCCGCTCGATTGCCAGGCGGATCTCGGGCGAGCGAACAGTAAAGCGGCACTTGAAGGGCTGCGGTCGCCAATTGAGGCCATCGCTGGAGTCGAGGTCAGTGGCTAGCATAAACCGAGTTACGATGAGACCTCACTTACGTGTACGAGAAGATGTCCACGGGAATCTCTTTACCTTGCTCATCAAGCGCCTTTTGGATGTTGAACGCCCACAGCATACGCGCCACGGTGATAAACGTTCCTTGCTCCGCCAGTCCTTGCCCAGAGCACACCCGCCGACCCCAGCCGAAGGTCATGTAGCCCTTCTCGTTCGGGAATGGTCGCGAGTCGGGGCTGTCCTTCATGTACCGGTCCGGGTTGAAGCGGTCTGGATCCGGAAAGTCCTTTTCGTTGTGGTGGATACTCCACACGTTACCTTGGGTCCACGTGCCCTTGGGGATGATATAGCC
>NAJQ01000871.1:0-12032 GCA_005059865.1 Friedmanniomyces simplex
GAGAGAGCGCTATCCCCACACAGGCACGCAAATGGATTCATAGTTTCATGCATTGGAGAGTAAGGGGGAGCTTCGGAGAATTCGAAACCGAGAGGAAGCAGTCGAGCATGCTGGGCTACCGCAAGATTCACCTCTGCGGCCTATCCTATTCGCTTTCTTCGACGCCAACCTAGTCGATCAAACCGTGGACACGCGCAGGGGTGCATCAGCTTACATTGATGACTACTTCCGCTGGAGGGTGGGTAGATCGGCTGAGGAGAAACTAAAGAAGATACAAGGCGAGGACATTCCGCGCATTGAGGAATGGGCAAGGCGAAGTCAATCTCCTTTTGCCGCAGATGAAGACCGAGTTGATTCACCTGACACGCAGGAAGAAAGAACCGAGAAAGGGATGCATTTTAGTGACTAGCCAGATGATTGCGGCGTCCCGAAGTGCGAAGCTACCGAAAGTGATGTTTGATGAGGAATTGAGATGGAATGACCACATTCCACTGGCGGTCAAGAGAGCGACCGCGACGGTTCTCAGCCTGAGCCGCCGTCGATACGTACGCCCAGCCCAGATGAGGCACGTCTACCAGGCATGCGTCTTGCTAAAGTTGGATTGGATTACGTGTCGACAGTCTAGTACATCCCGGTCCGCCACAAAGCGCATCTGCATAACCTTGCCACAGTACAAAAAGCGTACCTCCTCCAGATCATTTCGGCATTCCGAAGGTTACAAACTCTCCTGCGCTAAACCCCAATGCTATTGCGACCTCTATGCTGCCTTTCACATGCGAGTTGAAAGTGCAGGACTTCAGCGAGCTACGCCGTCGCCTAGAAGTTTGTACGTACCAGCATACTCGTTCTACGCAGTGCATAAATGCTGTTCGGCAGCTTCTTCCGGGCAGTCCGCCTCCGACCGTATCTCGCGCGGGCTCCTCACAGTGGTAGGCCCCGGCAAATACCCTTCTGTCAGTAGGAAGCAGCGCCTTCCCGTCACTGAGAAGAGATACCAACTCCGCGGCTAAAGAGAGCAGCTCATGTGACCGGACCAACTTCAACACCGCTCACCATCCCTCACTTTTCTCCTCTAGTGACAGCAACGTCAAGTGTTTCCGACGCATCGCTCGATTCCGAAACCTCGAGTGCAACCAACGCGAGTAATAGTGGAAGAGGTCAGGGAATCCAATCGAGCAGAAAGCAGCTCAACGCAGCGCAGAGTACGGTGTCCGCCAAGGGGCATTTTGAACGAACATGCAGATTCAGCGAGGACACGGGATCATGGCTACCCAATTCTCCGGATCTGGTCAAATTATTTGCCACTGGCATCGACGATGAGCACCTTGCTTCTACTGAGATGCTCAGCTTGGGAGCCAACCCCGGGGTCGTATGGCCTGGTCACACTTATAGCATGGCCCATTCAGTCGGTCGCGTCTTTCGTATAGGCACGCGTGAGACACGCGGTGGTAGGCAAGCTTGCGGTAGATGCATGCTTCGAGATGTGGAGTGTTTTCATCAAAGGGGTCCATACTTCATGAAGGCTGCTCAAGTGTGATCGCAAAGGGGTTTCGCGCTATATTTCCTTCGCCATCACGTGGGCGAACCTCGTGCTGTGGCAAGTGGTGTGCATGCGTGTCTCGTAGGTCAGGGTTGGCCGGACTGTCAAGCAGAGTGCAGCTGGAATAGCCAAGCTGTCATAGCTGCTAATCACTTGTTAGTGATGCGGAAGCCTTGTAATCTATGCTTGAAGAGTCGGCTCGACACTGGCCATGTTTCTTGAATAAACTTGATGCTCGAATGTTGACAGACCGTAATGTGTCACCATGCTACAGCACTTCTCACATTATGCTCTCTTGCAATCGCCTTTGTGATCCTTCCATCCTCTCCTCTGGCAATCCTTGTCGCAATATTTAGCCCTTCCACATCCCCCACATGCCTTCAAGTCGTTGCGGGAAGCGTTGCAGTGGTCGCAACGTGCCATACCGGCCCCTGTCCCGTGGAGAGTGCTAGAATGTCTTTCGATGGGAGAGCTTTGTACTTCCACCGACTGTAGTACTGAGTCGAATACCATCTTCTCCCTGAAAAGGACTGCTGACAGTGCAGGAATGGCAATCCGCGTTGCAAAGTTTTGAAAGCCTGCGTACTCCGGTGGCACGCCATCCACGTCCTGGCCCTCGCCGCAAATGCAGATCGGCGTTTCGCCATGCAAGACAGACAGTGGACAGGCAGGATCCGGTGACCCATACTCACATTTCCGTCCATGCGACCAACGCAAGCGACACCTCTCGATCAAGGCAGGGATTAATCGTTTCCACACCACACTCTCCTCCTCACTCAAGCGGATACTCATAAAACGTTGCTCGCTCACGGCACCTTGAAGTACATTCGTCAGTTGTCTGATGCGGCGATCGGTAAGCGGAACCACATCTGCGTCCAAGCATACCGAACCAGAATCCCCATCGTGTCGTAAGGAGTTTGCAAAGATCAAAAGCTCCGAGTTGTTGTCTTTGGCCAAGCGAAGTGCGTTAAATCTGCGACTACTTTCCTTCGCTCCTTTCCCTTGACCAATGAAGGTCAGCATGATTGCCGCAAGAGACTCCTTCAGTTCAAACAAAACTCGCGTCGAGTTGGTCGCTGCGGAAGGGTTTTGGCGAGACTTGTGCTCGGCTTCGCTTAAGGTCATCCCAAGGAAGCCGCTTAGATACCTCCGCGCCGTGGAGAGCGGCATGATTGGTTGTTTTGTTAGATTAACCCTGCCTAAACCCAGCAGTTCAGACTCCCTCCCGCTGAATTCACAGGGAATAGCCGCATGCTATGGCCATGCGACCGGGTGGGGGAGGATAAGGGGACAGTGACCTCGATCCAGGATCGTTTGCGCGCAATTTCTATTTTACTACAAGCGCCGTCGACTGGAAATGGAAAGGCCAGAACTTGGGAATGCGATCCGAATGTAACACGCATAGCGCAAGGCTCTTCTTGGACGACCTTGACCTTGAGGTCTTGGTTCTGGAGATCCCTGCTTTCGATTTCGTCTGTGAAGTTGGCGCGGAATGCGAGACGCTCAAGACGCTGGTCTCGGCAGAGGGCTAGAGTTGTTGCTTTCGGACACTCAAGTTGTTGATAAGCCTCTTGCAGTGCACCCGTTGGCCTGTCAGGATCACCGGGCAATGCTCGCAGGAGGTGTAGATTCTGGCGATTGGTGATGGAGGTGTCATAGACCCTCATAGATGGTCTCAGAATCGGAATGAAATGATAGTACGCCGCAGATGAATTGAGAACGAGCGCGACGTGGACATCTGCACCGCGTCCAATCAAGAATTGGAACGCCGGGGCGAAGCAAATCGCTATCAGATCAGACTGACCCTGCCAACCTCTCTCGTCCTCTTCGATGACACCGACGTGCTGTCCCTCGTCCACTTCCAATTTTCCAAAGCACAAATGGATAGAGAAGAAACTATTCTCATAGATCCCTGAGCAGTGGACCGCCATATGAAGTCCAGGAGTGCCGAAACGGTCGATATTTGTAGGGTCGAATATCCGAAGGCTGCCTCGAGGGACGACCAGTGCAACAGCCACGACATTGGGTATTCTTGGGTATCGTTCGATGTAGCGAACCGCAGGGCACGCGATGGTCGAGGCAAAAACCTGAGCCGCAGCGAAAGGTGTCTTGTCCAGCATACTCGCCGTGTACATCCCGGATAAACGCAATAAAGTACAGAGCTCCTGCAATGAATTGCTACCTACGATCAGCGTCTGATCTCGCTGAATGTGGTCGATCAATGCTTCCGCAAAGCTGCGCCAGTCACAGCAGATGTTTTTCTGCACTAGCCCGGACGGAGAATTGATTCGTCATGTTTTCAAACTCGGAAAAGATTTGCAAGTACCACTGGAAAAACACTCTTGCCATATCACCTGGATCGATTGCGATTGTTGGCGCGGCAAAATCGACGTGAGCGATGGCTCTGGGATCTCCAATCCAAGGTCTCTGCCAAGCGACGCGGAAGCGTGATTGACTCATGGTTCCAGCGTCACGCTCGCAGTGACCGTGAACAGCTTCTGAACCGAAATTTTCACTTGTACTGCTGGAAAGATAGGGTGTTGGTGCTACTCCAGCAATTAGGCAGAACGTCTCAGTGTCTGCATGTTAGATTGTTGGCAGATAATCCGAGGTCTCATTCGAAGATTGAAGCAATGTCTCGACATATAGCACGCTGTTCAATTTGTTTCCCAAAAGCGGGACGATGGCCGGCATGAGATTGAGAACTCCCACGTGATCACTTATGTTGGAGGTGTCGATCACGTCGAAGGGCCCACAAGCATCCAAATGGTCGTGTGCATCCAACCGGAGTAACGCGGAACACCATGGATGAGCGTAGCAGTGTAGACTCTTGGCAACACTGGAGCGCCGACGCACTTCTTGTTGCAAAGCGTAGCACAAGCTGATTGCCTCTCCGCAATGGAAATAAAGCTTCACAGTCTCGAGCTGGACATGTTGCCGGAAGCTTTCGCACCATTGGGAAAATTGTGCTTTTGCGGCTATAGCCAGATGCTCGGCGATAGCTGAGGTGCTCACTGTCGTATCATCAAAGACGTCAGCCAGGTGTATCCAAGCAGAGGATCTGATCCATAACGGACGGCAAAGTTCGCTAGAGGCGCGGACGACAATTTGAAGAGCGGATTCGCGAAGCCTCCGTGTTCTTGTTCCAGAGCGGAGACGTCACTCTGATTTCCAGCGACAACGCCGGTTTGCCAGTAGCCACGAAAAGCGTCGCTTAGGGCTTTCGAGCATTCAGAAGACAGGGCGTGTATTCCGGCGCAGCGGCCGCCGTGCAGAAAAATCCCTTCTCCATCAAAGCCTCGTTGCGAGAACAGCTTCCGACTCTCCTCCTGTACATGGCGTCCTTTTGTTTTCTGGGTGCAGGCATTGAGATACAGTTGCCAGAATTTGACGACTTCCGCTAGCGTGCTCTTGCTCAAGAATTTCAGGTGCGCAGCATACGCAGACTTCTGCCAATCCTTGATAGTCTGTGCACTGTCGAGAAGTGCAACGAGATGGGCTTGCAGGGCTGCCAGTGCTTTTCCACTGATGACCAAGTGATAATAGAGCTCCCAACATATCTTCAGTGTCTCCGCTGGCGAAGTGATGTGAGATCCGTTCGATATGAGGAAAGAAAGTAGGATGATGTTGCGGCCGAGGACAGCAGGTTCGGAGTCACAAGTTGTGAATGTGTACGACCGATCGGTAGTAGCTCTTTCAGTCCATAAAGTGAACAGCACATTCCGGAAATCGCCGCATCCCAGAGACAGTACGGATGTTGGACCTCTCGTAGACAAAGGACTGTGTCGGAGCAGATCGACAGCTGGTGTGTTGCCAATGGGATAGAACCAGTATTTCAGTCTGATATCGGCGGGAATGAGCATGTCTGAAAGACGATGTACGTGGCCGTCGCCAAATCTACACATCAATGTGAAAAAAATAAAAGCCAGAGAGAATCTGAGTGTGTGGGCTTCGTGCAAACTCGAGCGTGACAGCTGAGCAAAGTGTATCCATGAAGCCAAATGAGGCGTCAACCGGGCTGCGAATAGCGTGGATCCACGTTTGACCGCGTACCAGATCTGCATCTGCATTGTCCGCAAATGAGATTGCGCGACTTTCTCTGCGGTTGCCAGCATGCACGGGAAGGCGTTGCCTGGCTCCCACGGATCAGGGTCGTAGGCCTCGCCGTTAGCCGCTACGGAGGCGGGCGCTCTCAGACGAGCTGTTACTAGTTCGGGCAGCGGTTTCCTATTGGTTACAAGCTTCACCGGAGTCTTGCCTTAGGCAACAGAGTCGAACATCTTTATTGCAGCCCCTCGTCCAGTTCTGCTTGCTATCTGCGCGTACTCTCTGATGCAGAGTCCTGATGATCGGGCCAGGATCCTGATCCTGTAGTGAGGGTTGCAAGAGATGAGCTTCTGCAAATGTCTCAACGAAGCTTCTGGATACGCAACATGTGCGGATTGGCCATCTGCAGGGATCGCTCATGCGCCAGCGCCCTGCTCGAGTCCAGACTTGTCTAGCGATGGAGAACCTAGTGGAAGAAGACATGCAATGCACAATCGCGGCACTCCATAAGTCTCTCCACTCCTACGGCCCATCCGGTCTGCTAATGGCATGTCTCGTAGCTAGGCGGCAAGGTCGCGGAACAGCGGAATGGCCGCTGAACACGTGTCTATCATGCTGCAGCACCCGTGCGACTCATCTTCTTTCGTCTGCGCCGTCTTCAGCCTAATTCTTTGCTTATATAGTGATGAGTGCTACACTGTGGTCGCGTCTGAGCTAAGTCACAGACGCCGGAATTGCAGACAGTTGAGGAGACTAGTCCGAGAGCGCTATCTACGCTCTGGTAAGCAGGCGGACATCTCGAAGTCCGGTTGCAAAGTTACCCAGCTTCGGAATACCACACTCGACTCAAGAATTGCCCACAATTGATACCGTTGACGGACAGCATTATCGCCATGTCCACCTCATACCATCAGTAAGCCACTTGTGCTTGAAAGTATGAACCATCGGCTAATGACTCAGGTTCCTTCAGAGCCCACCATTCCGTTTCCTCATTGGCAAGGATCGAGAAGAGTTCTTTCTTCACCCCCATCTAGTCGCCAGCCACTCTCGGCCACTTGGTGCACTTGTAAATGGCTCTATGCACGAGGCAAAAGAGCGTTGTGCTTTACTGGACGATACAACCCCTGCAACGTTCGTCCGTTTCGGACAGTACATCTACACTGGGGATTATCTAGCGGCAGAACATGTCGTCATACTCGACAGCGCTTCCATCGAAAGAGATCAGGACAACAGAAATGACGAGCCACATGAAGATCCTCAAATCACACGCTTGTCAGATCCTACACCTCGCCAGCCCACGCCCTCCACAGACGAGGTTGCCTATCAGCCTGCTGCGATAGTGGACTCCTTGGAAGAGCATCCCTGGGACGCCTTCACTAGGACATCGAGTGAACCTAAGAAGGAAAAGAAGCGAGGAAAATTGATCGAATTCAATACTGGGGAAGCAGCAGTAGCCGAGACCGCGGAAAGCAGTACACAAAGGTGCGATGTAGCCGTCCATTCATTGCCTCTGAAGAAACATGAGCTGGCGTGGCAGAGCTTCGTCAATACAAGATACGGCTCCGAGGACAGGATCCACACTACTACGGGCAGAGCAAATACTGAGTCGTGCGAGGAGTATACCGATGTCTTCCTCACACACGCACAGCTGTACGCGTTTGCAGATCGTTACGATGTTGAGGGTCTACGGGAGCTTGCGCTGTACAAACTCCACCAGACTCTGGTCAACTTCACCCTGTTCAACGAGCGAATCCGTGACGTGAGTGAGCTCCTTTGTTATTCCTACGACACCACGCCAGAGCGGCCTGGATCCCTGGGGCGGCTTCGAGATCTCGTCATTCGTTATGTGGCATGCCACATAGAGAGATTTCATAGGGATCCAACATTGATCATGGCTATGAAGCGCGAGAACTCAATCTCGGTGGACTTGGTCGACTGCCTCGTGCAAAGACTGGAGTGAGATGTTGTGACGGGGCCAAAGTGTCCTCGTAAGCGAACGGCTCAGGACGGGCTTGAAATGACAATATGTCGAATAGTTACTATCATAAACATGTCCCATCTTCCAAACTCGGGCATCTGTTATTGTGCTGAAAACTTTCCGAAGTAGAGCTGCTATCTGCTTTCCGACATATATGCATCACCCTGCAATTGACCGTGATCCTTGGGGCCAGCTATATAGCCCCTAATCTTGGACCTGATCCCTACATGTACTACAACTCCGATGTGTGGTGCATCAATCCCCAATATTCTCGTTGTCACTGCCGACCTCTCGAAAGTATATAGGACGGCTGAGCAGCTGGCCCAATCTCCTGCACTGCTTGATCGTCCTACAGTAGAACACAACCTGGCTAGGGCTGGGATATTCTTGTAGCTTCTCCTGCACAAGCTTCTGCACCTTGTCGTCTTTATCCTTCTGGGCACACTCCGTCACTCCCTATGCTACAGTCTCCCTCCTTGTGCTGTCCCTCAGCAGTAGCACATCCTTTACATTTAGCCTGCTGCTGTAGAAGACTGGGTTTTCCTCCTTGGGCTGTCAAGTACACCATCTAGCACCCCTTCTCCACTATCTCGCTTAGCTGGAGCACATTGGGCCTCCACCCATTCATATAGTCCAGCCTGTCCAGCAACCCTGTACAAGATTTCTCATTGATGGACCTGCTGAATGCCTTGCTCACTGCTGATTCTATGTGACTAGCACTACCTGGGCCATCCTCACTGCCTTTGGATCTCCCTAGCTAGCCACCCTCAGCCCAGCCTCTTTGCACCTCCTCTCCTGACCATCCTGGAGTGATGTTAATGGCACTACCACAATGATGAACCCTTCTGGGGAGCAAGCAGCTGATAGCATATACATCAAGCTCTTCCCTCCACTTGTCCCTATAACAATCACTACTCGGGCTTCCCGTCTCATAACGGTCTGCAAGCCTGGAAGCTAGAGACCTTAGAGTTCTGTCTGTCTACCCACCATCTCTTGCAGCCTCTCTGCAAGATCAATCTGCTGGAGCCTCTGCCATCTCCTCGCCTACATCTTCTCCTGCTCCTCTTGCCAATTGCTCTCTGCCTTCATACCATTAATCTGGGCTGATGCGAAATGCAGAAACTGGTGCCACTGCTAGTTGAGTCTCCTGAACTCCCTCTGCTCCGATTGAATGCTGAATGGGCTCTCTGTAGCTAAAACCCAATAGATCATTTCTTCGGTGAAACTTCCATGCCCAATCTGAGTGTGCATATCTACCTGCTGAGTACCCAGATATAGCTGGTCTAGCAGCGAATGGACCTCCTAGCTCTGACTTTGCATCCTTTGGACGGCAGGATATAGCTGCCTCCACCGAGCTAGGCTGAGCTCTGCTCTAATCCTGGATCTACACTCCCCTTTCATGACCCTCTCCAGCCTCTCGGTGCTTCGGTTCCCATACTTATAGAGCAATAGTTGATGTTATCATTCATTCCCTGCTAAAATCGTCCGCGGCGTATAGCGGCGATCGCTATCTCCACAGCGACGAGTGCCACCCGAGTTATCCTCCCCTACTCTAGCACGCTAATCGTTTTGCTGCAATTGTACGTAGCTTATGCGGATGAAGAGGGTTGGGAGGGGCCAAGCATCAAAAGAGAGAGCCATTGATCGAATTTGGCGGGCCATCTGCTGTGAATCCCCTTCCCGCAACGCACAAGCAGTTATGCTACGTTAAATGCTCGCTCGTTCTTTCATCTTGCGTGCCGTCCGCTTGCAGACAGCTTGAGGCCTTATGCTCTTCAATTTGTTCTAGTGTGCCCCTACCTGATACCACCTTGCCGTTACTGTCTTTGAAGCTATAAATCCAGGTGTGCTCGCTAGGATCCTCCCGGGAATGGAATTCTGGAGCTGCTCGAGGTGGTAGATAGGGATCCGTTGTATATCGCCAATATATCTCGATAGCACGGCGAGCGGCAGACGTCGTTGCTAACGAAACATGTGCCTCTTGCTCATGTAGACGTTGGAGAAATTTGCTTCGTAGCTACTAGGACTTGCCATAATCAGGACACGACGGGAGCTCACATAGGCAAGCCCATATGTGTCGCTGGACGTTACATGTTCTGGGACAAGGACCAAGGAGCTGGCCGACCAGTGTACATGCAACACGATTTAGATACCTCCACGCACATCGTCTACGTGGACGTACCTGCCGCGCCCCACGTACCGACTCCATGCTGTTGCACTGCTGCGGCTGAGCTAAAGTTCCACTTGCGGTCCAGCACACGTCCAATGATGACCAACTCGTGAGGTCTTAAAGTATCTGCCTCAACCGCACTCTCACACACGCGTTACTTGACCAGTATGACTCTCACATGATGACACAACAAAGTCATGCAAGCCCGGTTCCAGTCGACCTACCAACAGAAGCTGACATCATCGATTTCTGCAAGAACCACCAGTCTCGGCAAGAACAACTCAGAATGACGAACCGAGTCCTCATCCAAGATGGCGTTGCTATCAAATATGGACAGGTCACTCGACAGGAGGTGGCGAACCAGCGTCGAGCCTATCAAATCCTCGATTCCAACATAGTGCAAGTTCCCTTCATCTACCGGTACTTTACAAGTGAGGGCACCGACTACCTGGTTATGGAGTATGTTGCAGTGCAAGGGTGGAAAGTCGACGATGATACGCTTGGGGCAATTACGGAGGCTGTAAGACATTTGCATAGCTTCACAAGAGCCTGGCCAGGTCCTGCATGTGGCGGGGAATATGCAAGCACGCTGTGGCCCCAAGACGACCCCAAATCGACCTCAACTCGTGACGGTCTGGAGGAATATGTCAACAGTAGACTAGCAGGCACACGAACCAAGATCTCATTCGGAGACTTGCCATTGGTGTTCACTCATGGAGATTTGAGCCCCCGGAATATCCTGTTTACCGCTGAAGGGATGTGGTTCATTGATTGGGAGTTTAGCGGCTACTTTCCTCGCACGACCGAGATCGCCGTCCTCCGGCAAGACCGTGCAGACAGCAACGATGACCGTTTGTTCCGCCAACGCCATGCAGATAGGATCCTACAAGTTGCACCACTTGTAGAATGCGAAATTCTCCATGTACAACTATGGCTCGACTTTGCATTCGATTGTATCCGCTTGCATCGCATGCCTGATGCGCCCAGATCCGCAATGGTACACGCGACAAGCCTGCACGCACGGGAAAAGCGGAGGAGAGCGAAGCGGAGGAGAGCGATAAGGAGGGCAGAAGGCACGGATCAACTTCTTCTCACAATCAGAAAGCTAGATGCACAGATCGCGGACTCGCGTTAAAGCTAACATTCTTCGTCGCCCGAGTCATCCTCTACCTCCTGTTGCCTTATCTCTGCCAAATTCGCCCTTGGTTGCGCAGACTCCTGTAGTGCCGTCAAGAAACGCTGCAAGTGCAATGCCCTGTCCCTCAATTCAACGCTAGGGGTTGCTTGATATTGCGAGATGGCAATATTTTGCTGCCGTGACATCTGTTGTCGGATCGTCTCCCAATACTCGTCTGCTTGCTGTTGGACGGTTTCATCGTCAAAGGTGCCTTGCTGATTCACGATAGGTTCTCCAGGCTCTCGCAAAGAGTTCTGACAATCAACACCACTTGGGTATAGAGAATCTCGTTACATCGAAAGAGATTTCACTCCTTAGCCTCCCAAACGAACTGCTCCTCTTCACAGCGGACTTCTTGACCCACCAGAAACAAATCTATGCTGTACAAGTGCTCCACACTTCGTGCACAGACACATTTCATGCACAGCTGGCCCACTGCTCAACAACTGACTTCAAACAGTAATAACTCAACCAATATTGATCACTTCGAATTGATTGATACAGAGAAATGAAGCTGCTGATCTATTCTACAAATGTTCTCATACGGTCATGTTCTCAATCGTGCTGGTTGCTTCACAGTATGACCTGTTCTTGTCTTCTTTGATTTCACAGGCTTTGGAGGGGAAGGCTCCACCACTATCGTCTTAGACCTCTTGGTAACTAGTTTCTTCTTTGGTGGTGCTCTTGACCTTCTGTTCAATGCCTTGGTGGCCATTTCACGCTCTTTCTGAGCCTGCTTGGCTGCACGAGCCTTCTGAGTTGCAGCCTTCTTCAGAGCTACTGCCTCTCTTCTCTCTGAAGCAGCTTTGGCTCGAGCATCACGCTTCCCCTGAACCTGTACCTCCTTCTCAGCCTTCCTCTACGCTGCTGCTTGCTTCTGCGCCTGTCTGTCTATCTGCAGCTGCTCCTTTTCTTGCTCTCTGCTTACTGCAATGTCTCTGGCCTTCTGAACCTTGGAAGGACTCATGAACAGTGTGCCAGTGAGATCATCTGCTCTCAGCTGCTCAAGAACTTTCTTCTGTCTGGTCTTCTGACGTCTCTCACGAGTTAGAGACTGTTTCAGCTGCTTGTTGTCGAGTTTCGTGATGACTAGCTCTGCAGAGGTTCTGAGAAGTATCTC
>NAJQ01000872.1:0-11985 GCA_005059865.1 Friedmanniomyces simplex
TGTCGCTGCGGGCGGCCCCTTGCGCCAATCCGGGCTGTCGCTTTGCCTTGGTCGCATGCTTCTACCTTACACTGCAATATGCACTCTGTATTGTGTGCTACGCAAGCGGGTGCGCCCGAACCTCCGCGCTAATGGAACTCCATCCTATGCAGCAACCACATGTCGATTCTGGAATAGCTCCTAGTCTGGAATCGGAGCATTTCGGCAGCGCACCTGCTTAGCACAAAGCGTGCTATCCGGGTTTGGAAAGAGTTATAGACTAGTGGCAGTAGCACTCGAGACATGTCGGGCCGCGTGAACGACAACGGTAGGGTTTGTAGGACTGGATCCAATGCGACTTCGGGGACTACAGGTAACGGGCGCCCTATCGAGGCTACGCGTACTTGGACAGTAAGCTATGAGGAACAAATGCGTCGGGCGTTTGAGGCTAGGAGATAGTCCTTTGGAAGTCCCGAGAGCCTTCGTACATCGAGGTTGCTACCATTTTTCTTGAAACATTCTTCACCTGCTGTCTACTCTTTTGAGGCACTCGAATGTAGCAGCCGCCTGCGTTGTCGCTGCGCGACTACTATCTTTGTCCCTAGCTCTTCGATTGTCGTGTCCCTTACGGTGTCCCAACCTTAGCAATGGAATGAGGCCCCGCTACTAGCAGGGAGTAAGTAGAATCTGTCCTGCAAAATGGTGTTGTCGCCGTCCACGCATGCACGGAACTAGTGAGTTACACGTCGGAGACAAAGTGTAACACGCGATGGATAAGACGACTATGCAAAGAAAAATCGAGGAGATAGAGAAGCTTCAAGATAAGGCAGGGTTAAGTGCGGTGCACCGAGCGATTACGAGCGCGAGCCGCAGGAGCATGCCCTCCTTCAACAAGGAGTCGGTACCGAAACTGGACACGGATGTGAAGGCTCTAAAGGGTGCGCCGACTTCCCGCGGCGTTACGCCCATCGAGAAGAAGCGGAGGAGCAACGGTGCTATGCCGCCTCCGCTTAGCGCGATCCCGAATGTCTTTGAGCTCTCGGCGACGGGTAACGAGCGGCCGTCGACGGCAAACGGCGCCGTAGCCGTGAATGGACTGCGCATAAACGGGATCTTAAAGGAGGACCTAGTAGCGTCGAAGCCTACGAACGATCGGCCGAAGACTATCGCGGGACAGACGCGACATCGATCGGTGTAGGACTAGAGTAAGAATAAGGCAATGTCCTTACCGCAGAGGCAGTCCTCGTACTACGCGCAGTCCAAGCGCAGCTCCATGGTAACGGATGAGCCACTGCCGTCACTAGCCAAGAAAGGAAACATTCCGGTGTTACCGAAGCCGCAACAGGCCCCGCGGCTACTAACTACGTCCTCCGTCCTACCTTCCGCCCTCAAGTCCTCCGACACTAGTAGCAAAGCGCCCCCACCATCCCGACAAACGACAAACGACACCTACCTCAACGGCGTCTCGACCACCACCACGAGTAACAGACCTAGAACGACACAGCAGTACGTTAACTCGAAGATTAACGCGCGAGAGGTCGGGAAAAATCGGCAGGCGGACAGTAGTCGGGAGAGGGATACGGCGGCGAATACGGCGAAAAGGAGGAGTACGGTAACGGCTATACTGAAGATGCCGCCATCGCCTCCCGTGCTAGAAGAGAAGAGGCCGGAGCCGAGGAAGCGAGCTTTTTGAGTGTTTTTAGGCGGAATTGGTAATTGGTTAGTGCTAGGCGCAGGAGGCGGTAGGACATTAAAGTATTGGGTTTAGCGGTTGAGATGGGTTTATAGGACAGAAGGACGTAGGAGTATTCCCGGGGGCCATTCGTTGGGTACTTGGAGAGGGCCGATAGCAATGGGTTTTAAACAAGTCGCCGTTCAGGTGCACAGTCGAGCGAGATTCATTTGTGGAAGATAAGAAGCTATCTACGATACCCTTGATCCTTGTACACATCGGAAAAGACGCTGTCAAAGCCGTAGTTGAGTAACAACACCTCTCGCTGCGCAGTCACACATCGTGACCTTATTAGCAAACTTCGGCCCTAGGGTGCCCTCCAGGCTGCAGTTAAGATAGCTTCGGGCAAACTGCACCCCTTTCCTCGCTGCATCCATCTGCGCCTCCTGCTGGCTCCACGGACTCTCGTTCTTGCTGGTCTCGAAGCTCTACCCGCCGACCTAGCCAAGTTCGTGATAACTAGCAGACTTCTCGGTATCGGACACTACTTGTGTAGGCTGGCTACGACCACTACCGGCGACGGCTAGCGCTCCGATTTCTCGAGAACGATCGGTATATTGGCTGTAGCAAGCGATCGTGCTACTGTTGCAGCCTCTACACGCGATATCACCCTGGGATCTTCGTAGTCCGACCGTCTTATAGGACTGCCTGGGTAACGTGGAACCTGCTCCTTCTAGCCGATTTGGACAATGATGTGATTCGGAAACACAATCTTCATGTGATGAACAAAGTTGTAGAGCACTTGAGGCGTGATATCCTGAACGAGCTTGGGGTCCGGTTCCCGAGAAGGTGGAGACCTCCGGACTCGACGTCTGGATTCGCTTCGTTTTCGCTCTAAGATGGACGTAGTGCAAGGCGGAAAAGCAAGTCGATGGAGGCGAATTGTTGGGAAGTGTGAACTTTCGCAATGACTAAGCGGTTATGGAGGAACGTATGTGTTATCTTGTCTTCAGCAATTAAAGAGCGTCCGCGCCAAAGAGTCGTGAGGCATCCCATCCTGCGTATTTGGCATCGTCTAGTCCGCTTACGTCTCGTGTAATTTTCCAAGGAATAGTGACTATTCTATTAACAGTAACTCGACCTTGTAGGTAACGATACGTTCCTGCAGAGCTTTGGTATCGGATGGCAAGCTCGGGGACTTGGGTGGTAGTAGTTAGGTGCTCGATTACACGGCCGCGTTTGTTGGTCGTCTTGGTCATGAGTTTGGTCCAATTTTTATCTGTTAGCAGCTTTAGTGCAGCTTATCGTATAGCTAACATATTGGTTTTCTGGCAGCGACGTTCCCAAGACCAAACAGACACCGCCTCCCAAATCTGTTTCGAGCGTCTCGTAGAGTTGACCCCGTTCGATTATGATGACGAGAGTGCTCATCGCATGCTCATAGGTTCTACCCAAACCCGCACGATGGTGAAGCATGCCGGCCGTCTCTTCGACCGTTGCGGATCCTGCTCTTCCCCTGCATCTCACCAGCACTAGACAGGAGAGTCTCTGCACAATTCGAAACTAGGCGCCGTCACGTTCTGCACGGAGATACATCCCCAGAATCTGGGCTTCGGGCCCGAGGTGTGGATCCACCGCACCAGTCGAAGAAACCTCCCAGAAGCCGAGAGTTCGGGACCACCATTCATCGGCTTGCTCATTGCCTTATATCAAGAGTTCCCCTGTGCATTTCTGCAGCCTCGTACTCGTTGGAACATCTAGGGCATCCGCGCTGCCACTTCAGGCGATGGTGTTTCAACCAGATGGCGATCCTGCGATGCCAAACCGTTCGAGTCGCGGCTTATCGTAGTTTCGCTCTAAGGCACGGCCGGTAGTAGCATACGCTATGCACGCCGTTATTGACGCCCACACCTGGAGTTACAACAAGAATCGAGGAGTCTCCATATTGAATTCAGCTTCTTTGTAGATGTGCAACTTTCTTAGGTTAAGTCCGATACCCTCGGACATTGCGAGCATGCGTCAAGTGAATTGCCTTTTCAGCGTTTAAGGCAGTCTTTACCCGCACCCCCGAGCAACGACGACGAGGCTGCTCAGATGATAGCAGCACTACAACTATACTCACGTAGCAAGAAGGACCACAAGAAGTACGGTAAGTCCCTTCTATTCTTTTGTAGTGAATTGTCTAGCAGAATGCAGTGCCCCTAATTTTGCGATAGTTTTGCAAGCAGAATACTAGTATATCGCAAGAAGACCAACAGACCGAAGGAACTGCTTGCGCAGGGAGATTTAGCTGATCATAAGCTTGGTATTTTGTATCTGCTTCATTGAATGCTCCTAACATGATAACAGATGAATGCGTCTATTACCTTCTCAAGTCTTCGCGCGGAATCGATGATATACACTAGGAGGGCAGGACATTGATGGCTTGCAGAGCCAACACGTGCTTGTATCACGTGACTGTGCCTCTGTACACTTCGTACTTTCCTCCGCTCGAGCTATTTACGATCCAAACTGTTCCTACACTAACGTAACCGCCCTCGATAACGATCCATTAACAACCTTACGGTCGCACCGTCGCTATAGTCATTGAAAAGCAACCACAAGCGGCACTAGTATTCGAAGACTAACACCGCCCTCTCGGCCACATTTACGTCCGCACCTCGCGCTATTGCAGACCTTTGTCGTAAGCACGAGCTAGCAGACGCCGTCCGCACTAAGAACGAGCTCGCTGTCTACAAGGAATTCTGGGAGCACTCGCAGAAGGGCTAGCCGTTACAGGCCCTTATTGCTTAGGTATACGCCATTACCGGTCAGACGCCACCATTGCAGCTAGCGTATCGGCCTCCGCAATAGCGTGCTCAGCAGCCTTAGCAGCAAAGCTAGTGCTAGCCGACACCTCCAACCATAACCACTCCGACAAGCTAGCCGCAATCTTAGCCTCCGACCCCTAATGCACCGTAGGGCTCACCGAAACGCCGCCGCTCGTTTTTGCTAGCACCGGCCGAAGAGTCGCCGTTTGGTGATATGATGCTGTGCGTTTCACCTCTGCCCCCGGAGCCGATCCCTGCAATGAAGTGCAACGCTATCGGCATTACGTAGGCGGAACTAGAGGAGGAGGAGGACGACGACGAAGAAGCCGCTGACGATGATGATCAGACTGCTCGCGCTAACGTATTCGCCACCAAAATGGAGACGCTGGATATCATAGGCAAGCGCCGTCGTGTTGATGAAGACGAAAAACCAACGATCGCTGCTAGCTACCGCCAAGCTGCACCAATATTCCAAGATCCAGCACTGTCCGTGCCAATGACTTCAAAGGCTATAAAGTCAGAAGTCAGATGAAGGGCCAACGTATATGCACCGCAGTCAAGCAGGCTACACGCCGGAACAGTGAAGCCCGCGCCCGTCGCTTTAAGCAGAGACTTCATAAGCAAGACCTTGCTATTGGAAATAGCGTTATAGTCAAGAACACTAGCACACTAACGAAGAGCGTCGAATTGTACGTCGTCTTCCCCACTATGAAGCCTGCACCGTGCCGCCCTTAGCGCCATCATCCGAAGCTCCGCTGCAGCTTGACAGCACGCTGTTGTTACTGGAAGATTTGCTGCATTGCGCACGGAGCTTGGTTCGAGAGCATATGATACTTGATTGTACTTGATAATCTTGTTGCACTAGCCGTTAGTCTCTGCTGCTACGAGTACAGCCATTGTTGTCGAAATCTATTGGTTGCAATATGTCTTATCTATGCTAGGATACGCGTTTGCTGCGCTTGTTAGGAGGTTCTAGCACTACGTCTGACCTTTTCCTCTTACGGTTCATCTTGCTAGCAGCATTCTCTATAGCATCTGCTGCTGTAAGCATAATGCACGCAGACTGACGCAAGGACTTTTCCACATCTAATAGGATCTGTACCGCTTCGCTTAAGGGGGTTACATTCTGCCTAGTATCGTCAGGGAATATACGAGACTGCAGCTTCTGCAGTATTGTGCTAGCAACAGTCTTCGTAATATTGACTTGCTGGATTGTTGCTCGAGACCCGACCAGATTGTTAGACAGCGTGCTGAATTTTTCGGTAAAAATGTACTAAGCGTCCGTTCTTGAAGGTCTGTCTGCTAGCTACTAGAAGGTATCTGTACAAGGTATATAGAAGCAGCTCACATGCTATAACTGCCAAATCTGCATCTGCACAGGCATCAACTGCGTTGATATCGGGCCTGTTGGTTGCGCCTAGTCTATTGTGAATGCTCAAGACCGTTTTGCTAGCAGCCTGTAGGACGTGCTGAGTACTAGCAGAAAGGTAACTATCGCTATCTTCAAGAGAGATGAGGCGAGCAGACGTTCCAAGGATCTCTTCGAAGGTAGCTGGCGCTAGTATAGTCCTAGCTATTGTGCGGCATAGACGTTAACAGGCCATTGTAAGCATAGGACAATATAAACTGGAAAGTAAAGCGGAAACGCAACGCGAGCAGCTGTGTGTATATCTATACACAGCAAACGTGCGTATATATTTAAAAACCCCTGAAAGTAAACTATCCCAATAATACCTCTGTGTTCCCTTCCACATCGTATGCTAAACTCTCTATGTTAGTAGCCTTGCATCTCCGGATATTGGTTGACCGCTCCGTATAAGCGGCACATAAGCGGTAGTCTGGAAAGAATGCAACTGCAGAGATTTCGGTTGCACGCTTCTGCTCTGAAGGTGCAATTGTGGAGCCTTTTCTGCTGAACTGGTGAACTGTATTGTAAAGTCTAGCGTTGCAAGGCACTGTTCTTCCTGGACTAAGGCTGCAAGACTTGCCCTCCAGTCGTGCTATAGAGACGTTATTGACCGGCAGATGATAGTCCACATTATGAGGAGGCTCGCACGACGCGCAGTATTATGCGTAATCGCATGTTTCACTAGTCCAGTTAGTCTAACAGACTACGGAACAGTTATAGAAGACTTGCTAGAGGTAACGCTCCAGACTATCGCACCTGTACTACTAGCGACAGCTTGCACACGCGGTCTTGTCGCAGCTATAGAGCTTCTGACTAGCGTACTAGGTCTGCATAGCATTATTGGAGGCTTGATCAACAGTACGTGTTGAGGCGTGTAGTTGCGTTGTATAGCTAGTACTCGAGTTAGGGTTGGGTGTTTCAGGAGTAGTTACTCTCACAGCCTGGAAAGGCCATTGCTGTTCGGGCCAGGGAGTCGCCTGGTAAGCTAGAGTGATGGCCGCGTAGAGAATGTGGGAGAAAAGGACGATAACTGCTATATAAAGGGATAATAGAGGAAGATTCTGCTTAGAGTCTACAGAACTTACATGTGTGCGCCGTCAAATACAGCGAATGCACTCGCTAGCTTCTCTGCCCATTAGCGCGCTTAATCGTTCTCATGTAGAGTGAGTAGACGCGGCAAGAAGTCTGGTGCAGGCATTATGACGGACGCAGGTACGCGCCGCATGCGCGGCTCAAGTATGCCGAGGTGCAGGGAAATACTGCACACGACCGTCGAAAGCGGAAGGCGAAGTCGCAAGCAAGTAGCTGCAAACTGCAAGCGCTAGAAGTGTGTTGGTGGCGTCCACCTATTGGCTGCTTGTGTAACTAGTAAGACATATACGCTAGCAGGCGCTAATAGGGCGAGACCGTGCTTTAGACAAACATCAGCGAGATGCGGGTACCACCTGATGTCTCCGCGACTATTGACTTCGTGGAAAATGTTCGCCTGGAATTGGCGGCTACCGACCCACCCGAACGAGCGAAAACTATTGAAAGCCTTAGCTAGCGCTTTGAGAACCAGGTAGCTTGGAGCGCAGCGTTTGCGGACGCCTTAATATCCTATGCGCACACACATCTAGGGAAGAAGGCATCTCAACTGCAGCCTTGGAATGCGCGCCTTGTTCTCATCAGTCAAGCAGGTCGCGAGGAGGGAGGAAAACGCACCAACTAGCAACAGCATCACGCAATTGCAACGATAACACTTCACTGGACGAAAGACATCGTAACTTACTACCGTTTCGCAGAGCTTGAAAGACAGACGCTAGTGGAATTGCAACGGGTAGCAACGGAGTTTCAGTTGTAGTTACAGGCGGTGCACCGGATTAACGCTGCGATGCTATTCCGCTATAACGAGCATCTCCTTCGCGGTAAGAAGATTGACCTGAGAATTGGTGATCATACCTCGAGACACGCAGTCAAGCAATGTAGTTCGCCCATCCTTAAGGCAGACCTACAGTGTGTCTGTAAGTGCGCAGAAGATAGCGTGGTCAAGGTTGGCAGCCGCGAACTATCCGACAAAAATGAAGATATTCCGGCTGAATCTCGAGAGCATATTATGCAATGGACGACACTCGATGAGCTGCCACCACATGTGAAGGCAGTGGCGAAGCGGTCGGTTTGTAATCACGAACGATGTGACAGTCTAGAACTCGACAAAAACGGGCTCATCGTCCCAAGAAGAGCGGCTCAGTCCAGCAACAAGCGAATAGCACCGGGCAGTGCAGCCGAGGCGTGCAAGAAACGCCATCCGACCCAAAGGCAAGAGGGGATATCTTTGCCAGTAGCCGATGGCTTTGGAAATAATACTGGAGCGCCATCACGCACCGAGAAATACATTCTCGTTTACGATAGCGACAAAAGGAGCAACGCGGATGGTAGCACTAGTGGCCACGAGCCTACGGCTGGAAGGAGCCGGAGCAATTGTGTACGCACCAGCATATCGAGTCCGGCGTCGGTTCTCGCAGGCGCTGAACCCGAGAGTGACAATGATTTTGAAGTACTAGCGCTAGGCCAGGAGATCACCTTGCAGGTGTTACCGGAACCCAATCTGATACGTGGACTAGGCGATGCTCTAAGGCCCCGATTTTCCGGCAAGCAACCGCGCCCACGCCCTACGATACGGCGACAGTCTCCATGCTTACCGGAGCTAGACTGCTATGCTGGAGATCCGAGGATGAGTGCTAGTA
This sequence comes from Friedmanniomyces simplex, assembly GCA_005059865.1. Lineage (NCBI taxonomy): Eukaryota > Fungi > Ascomycota > Dothideomycetes > Mycosphaerellales > Teratosphaeriaceae > Friedmanniomyces > Friedmanniomyces simplex. The sequence goes on from NAJQ01000872.1 coordinate 8,596, forward strand.
GAAGACCTCAGACATCCGGCAAAAGACCAGGACTTCGCCCTGCGATACTGCGTCTGTTACTAGCCTCAAAACAGCTAGACTGCCATGCGGGAGACCAAAGAGTAGGCGCTAATGGCAGGCCTCACACTTCCAGCAAAAGACTTAGATCTCACCCTGCGATACCGCGTTAGTCGCCGTCTCCGTCTAATGACGGTCTTTTCGTATCTCGAAGCTATACACTAGATCCCTCGTAGGCAGCAGTCCCCATTATAGGACGTACTTGCATTGCAGAAGAGGACGCTGCGGCTACCGGAGAAGGGGTCGCTGCAGGAGAGGTCACTAGAGGAGCTGCTAGAAAGATTCCCGGAGCGGAGGTCAGAGTGATAGCCGGAGGAATGAGACCTGGAGGAGTGATAGCCGAAGGAGTGATCGCTAGAGGAGAGATCGCCGGAAGAGGAGCTGGAGAGTTTGCAGAAAGCGACTCCAGATCGGATGCTGCTAGAAATGACATAGCCGAACAGAATGGCCAGGCTGAGATCCCTATTAGAGACGATGCCGGTGTAGACGGCACTGCAGGAGACGTGCTCCCTCCACCATATCATTTTGCTTGGGGAGCGACCGACCAAAACTATACCGACACCGCTGCTATGTCCTTTACAGTCCTTGAACTGGAAGCTACCAGTAACATCAACGATGATCTACGTAACTTAGAACAGGCCTCGCCTATAACGGACTCTCTAGCATTATACTCTTAGGCAGTAGACCTTACTCCTGCGTTTGACAATAAAGAAGATGTAGCAGCTCGACTCTTCTCACCAGATCGTACTACAAGCGAAGAGGTGTGCAACGCGGACAAGCAGGCCGAGTGCAGCTACAGACGCAAAGTGCAGCTGTCACTCGCTCAAGATCGTATTGAAGCGATAGCAAAATCTCATTGCGAGAAACTTGCCGTATGGGCCGCGTCAATTCGGTTGGCCACAATCCACTATAGGCTACCATTGCTTCAGGGTAGCAACAGAATGACGGAAGAAGTGAACTGTATCACTTACACCTCGCTTGAGCGGCACGCTCTCTCGGAAATAGGGTTCACAAAGCCGACCATTATCACCGGACCCTTCGTGCGCCTAAACAACCACAAATCCAAATGGGGGACCAACGTACGCGATTTCACTAGAGCCTAGATCCAGGTTTCAGGAGACACATAGCTCCGTAGTCTGCGTAGCACCTAGCTGTGCATGATTGTACTGGATCCCGAGGTAGCGAACGCTAGATCTGTTAACTTCAATGCAGAAGGGCACAGTTGTGCGATCTTCCTTGATCAGGGAGACGTCCTGTAGATGCCCCGGCACATACCTTATGCTGCTGTTACTCTTGATCCAGGTACGATGTAAGCTAGGAAGATCTGGGACGCTTCGCTACCAACTCCGCGGGCTACTCGATCTCCTGGTATGCCGACGGCTGTCCAGCTATTGGAAATTCTGCAAGTGATATTCTGCATTCCAAGTTAGCTTTCCTGATATCTCAGATATTTTGCGCTCCCGCGATAGCCTTATACATGGCATTCCTTCATTACTCCAAGTTTCACATCAGAGCGCTCCAAACTATGTCTGTGCTATTATGTGTGAACAACCCTTTTACCTCGTCCGGCGCAGAGCGCTAATCACAACAGAGCAGTAGCTGCCCTGTTACTAGCTCTCACTTGATGAACCACCCCGACTTGCACTATATGCCCTCCCGAAGCGCATTAGGTTGTCCTTGTTGGCATAGGGCACTTTGCTTCTTGGTAGCTTCCGATACTGTCGACTCAGAGGCAGCTACTACACCAGTAATTGAAGTAGGCGGCGAGGTAGGGAGATAGCTGCAACTGTTCAGTGTCCTGCACATACTAGCGGAGTAAGACGAAATACCAATGTCCGAACCCATAGGGCATGGCTCAGTAGGTTGACAATTGAGTGTCAACACAGCGTCTTGCCTTCGAAAGTCCTCGAGAGTCTCGTCGTAGTATGTAGCGGGCAGCAAGGGCTGAGAGTGGACATGTTCTATATAGTACCAAGGCGTCCTGCGCTCTTACGCGCTAACCTAATCTCCGGTCTCGCGACCTGGTAGTGTACGTTGGACAACGTACACAAAGAAAACAAGGCAAATTTTTACAGTCTAGTTACGTCTGCTGCGACGTTTACGCTAGCATGTACAGTGTTCAAATATGCGGTATAGCATTGCTCGGGTAAAGTCTAGTATATCTCATCTTCACCTCGTTTGGAGGCCACTCTCGACGACCAAGATCTCGCATCTGGCTGGGGTTAACAGACAGTCTTGAAGCGGGAGAGTGGAACCTACGCTACGGGCAACGCGCTCCCAAAAGCCGCGAAGCTCTTCCCGGACTACCTGCTCCATTGCGATTGTGTCCTCCCCTTCCCACGTCTTGGTTCGCCAAAAAGCTAAACGATACATTACAAGCATTTCGTCGACCGTCATACGGTAACCGTAGCTTATGTGCACAGCACTAAAAGATCCAACTGCTGGCCGGAGGCGAATTCTCGGAGCAGGAACTAATCAACACCCTCATGTTGACCGTTTGCGACTTCGCTATGCCCGAGCAAGGTCTGATACGTTAGAGGTTGGAATGCGGGCCTGAATGACGTGTTAGCTAGGGCCCCTATTCGAGATAGCAAGAGACACGCGAACTAGAGCGATGGTTGGGTAGTAGAAGACGCATGAAGCGCAGCAGTAGCCCCTCGTAATGTAGTCATAGTCGAGCTCCCCGCGACGTTGCCCAGATCTCGGTGCGTTGGCACAATCGGATATGAACTAGGGTTACTGCTCAGTACGTTACTATGACTGTTGCTATACTCTAGCGAGGTAGGCCAAGCATTCGAGCTGGAAGGGTCCTAGTTGTGATGCATGTCACTATTGTTCTCGTCCATTGTGCAAGGCGGTATTGCTCAAGATGCACACCGAGAGCGAAGAGACTAAGCTAAGTTACAAGCTGCGTTTATTAGATAGCCGTCGAGTCGCGCTAAATGTTGGCGTATGGTGTCAAGTGGGCCGTAAGCTAATCTAGCTCTCGGCTGCGCATGTTGGTGTTTGGGCTCTAGCAAGTACCATCACAACTTCAGCCATGTGATCGAACGAATCCAGACTTGCAAGCATTGTCGCAAAACAGGAAACTGTAGACTGGGTGGTCGAAGCGATATACGCAGGAGTCCCCAGCTTTATGGTTGACGCCGCAGCTGTGCACATGGCTCGTCCCGCTTCCAGTCTCGCTAAAGATGCGTTCCGCAAGCGCAAGCACACAATCATGAAGAAGGCTCTGGAACTTTCCAAACGCTGCAATGCCCACGTTTATGTGGTGTTAAAGTATCACGGTCGATTTCACATATACACGTCAGAGAAGTCGAGGCAGTAGCTACC
>NAJQ01000873.1:0-11943 GCA_005059865.1 Friedmanniomyces simplex
CCGCCGGGGATGTCCACGCGAGGGTTCAACTGCCAGTTCTCGTCCGTGCGATTGAGGTTGAGGATAGTGCGGACGTAATCGAGGAGGATCATGTTGACGTACAGTCCGCAAGTGATCAGCCGGCCGGTTTGGAACAAGTCATCGTCCCGCTTGTTGATCTCCTCGCCGTATCGCTTCACGGTGATATTGCGTGGATCCTCGGAGAACCGACCGCCTTCGTTGATCGCCGCCAACTGCTCGACTACGTGATTGTGGTAGCGATTGAACATGATCAAGATAGCACCAACGCCCGCCGGGAAAGTCAACAGTCTTGGCTCGGAGAAGCAGTCAGGCCTGATCTTGCCGTCTTTGAAAGTTCGCATCTTCTTCTGCTCTTCCCAAGTGTTCCCATATAGCGGTCCTAGATCGAGGTATGAAGAAGTCGCGGAGATGTTGAAATTGCTGTGATCCGTCTTGAAGATGTCGTGGATGATGATGGACGCTAGGTAGAACAACATGCTGGAGATCTTGTTCGGATGCGGGACACCTTTCGGGTCTTTGCGTGCCATGGTGGCGTCGAAGAGAATGCCAGGGTCTGGCAAGCAACCTGGCAGCTTCTCTTTCCTTAGTACAGTCCTTGCGTACGGCATGCCGGAAGCACCGAGCTGTGGGATCTGGTAGTTGTTCTTGCTGCCGTCCGGCTGGCGGAATTGGTAGTCATCGGAGAGCAGTGTCTGTGGAGGATGCGACAGGTCGTCCCACAGTTGCGTGACGAAGCCATCTGTCAACTTCGCATCAACCTTGTCCGGCGGTAGTAATGCTGCGGCTTGGATCAAGCGCTCCATATGATACTTCCGATCGTTGAGAACGCCATGCCTCTGCGCGGTCGTAGCTACTGTGATCAGATTCGCGATATTGTCCAGTCCCAGTTTCGGTAGGTCCTGGAAGATGTCGTCCAGAATCTTCTTGGTGCTCTCCTTTTGCGGAGGCAACTGCGACCCATCGCCGGTATCTGTCGGCAGAGGATCACGCACGGCCTTGAGTACCGTCTTCAGCTGGCCCACGGAGCTCGCGATCTGCTCTCGCAGCTCCTCGAATTTCGACAACGGTTCCGGTTCTGGTGTAATGCATGCATGACCATTAGTGTGGCCGTTGGTCAAGCCGCTGTTCAACTCCTTAACCACATGTCCAATTATCGGTAAAGATTCCATGTTCACACTAAGCGTTAGTCGTCAGCGGATCATTCTGACAGAGGCAAGCGTAGACAGAGCCCAGGGTACAGATGATGGCGGCCCTCTTCCTCATCAGGCAGTGTCCGGGCATCACGCGGTTCCAACTGCTTTCGTATCGGTGATAGCGTGACATCTTGACCTTTCCGGGTTGGCGAGGCTTGTGGCTGAGGATCCTCCTTTGTTATAAGTGCTCGGCTTTCGCCTACGCTCCCTTTGATGTCGACCACAGCAGGCGGTACCCCATGATTTCTCCCCTTGTCGGCATCGCCACCATTCGCTTGTGTTCCCGGAGAGTCCAGCCAATCCTGCAGCCAGCGGGGCTTTGGCTTGTCTTTGGGTGAGTTTCTGAAGGCATGTTGGAACGCCGAGCTCATCCTGCCGTTGGATAGAACCTGTCTCCGTAGTGCCAATGCGGATCCAGAGGCCTTGTGAATATGGTGCCCTATTTGTCGTCCGAATAGGGTTCTCGGTAAGCCAAGCCCGCGTGCACGTGGAAGGCACGTGCAGACATGTTTTTGCGGGCGTGGCGATCCAGGATAGGAAGTCGCGCGGCGACTCCACTCTGACAACTGGGGAACAAAGAGGCGATGACTTACAGCTTGCAATATGTCCAAGACGGCGGGTATCCTGTTCGTCCTACGCTTATTTATGCTACACTCTCCCAGCGTAAGTTGCAAGCGACCAAGAAAAGATGGATGAATCTCAGAGGTCAGCCGGCTCTTGTATACAAATGCATAGGGCGAGAAGAAGAGCGTGGCCTGATCAACGCCGGATGCATGTATACATATACCGTGGAGAGACACATGTAGTCGTGATGAGGCGTAGGTAGGCGAAAGACGGCGCTTCGAAGCAGCTGCGGCTGATCTGGACAGCCCACAGGCGCTCCGAGCGTGCCGTCCCCTCGCTCACCTGGGATGCACTATGCCCCACAAACCCCACCGGCGAGTCATCTTCGATATGAGTGGGCGGAGGAGGAAGCTGGACGGAAGACGTGGCGTGCTGAAGTCTCTCCTGATCGAGCGCTAGGTAGATAGGTACATGTACAGGTGGCCTCGACCTTTCGGTGGCTTCCCGGCTTCTCAGGTGATGAGGCAGCATGCTCGGCAAGGCCGCCCCGGATAAGCTGAGGTCGACCCCAGGAAAGACATGGCCTTGTCAGCCCAGCGACCAGTATGGTACGCGATGAAGGACGTGTTCACAGGCATGACGTGCCATTGCGAACGTTCATGTTTTTATTGTGTGCAAATCCGCTCTTGCACCAGCCTTTCGGCATGCCCGTCGGGATGCCGAGGCTGAAAGGGAACGGGACGGGAGAACCGCCGCTTTCTGCCTGAGGACGGAAACTGGACGTCATCTTCAATCTCCAATTCGACCTTGAACAACTTTCAACTCCGGTCTAGTTGCACATGTGCTCAGCTACTACAATTCTGTCCTCTTGTTCAAAGGGCCTACCTCCCACTTCCACCATAGTTGGACTCCAAGCCTGGCCTTCCCCTGATCAGGACCCTCCCGCCACTGAGGCCGCCCAAAACAGACGGTCGAAACGACCATGGCCTCCAAGCCAATAACGCTGCAGACCGAGTCGAGAGGTACCTCCACCTCCCAGCGACAGTGACGAAGCTCCAGTCTGACTCGATACTCAAGGCAAACGTATCCCCAAGCTTCCGTCCGACACGAGCATCTACGTTCAAGGCAGCACCAGCGATCTATATAACCGATTAGCAAAGGAGACGGGACTTCCCGCGACCCGACTACGCATCACGAGTGACGGCAAGCCTATGCCGAACGACAAGAAAATCACGGTGAGCAGCGCTGGGCTAGGAAGCGGGAGCAAGATACAGGTGAAGGATTTGGGTGAGCAACGACATATCCTCTGGACAGGCTAGGCCAGGATCACTGACAAGATGCAGGCCCGCAAATCGCCTGGCGAACCGTCTTCGTGATCGAGTACCTCGGCCCCCTCCTCATCCACCCGCTCTTCTACTTCCTCCGGCCCTCCATATACCGCGGCGCCACCTCCCCACCTTCGACCCTGCAGACACTCTCCTGCATAACCATCACCCTCCACTTCATCAAGCGCGAACTCGAAACCCTCTTCGTGCACCGCTTCAGCAACGCCACGATGCCCGCGCGCAACATCTTCAAGAACTCCTTCCATTACTGGGTCCTCTCGGGCTTGCTGATCGCTTACTTCACCTACTCGCCCACTTCCATCACCGCTGGCAAGGGCAACCCTCTACTCACATACGCCGGCTTGGCCCTCTTCGCCATCGGCGAGCTAGCAAACCTCAATACGCACCTCGTGCTCCGCAATCTACGCTCACAAGGCGGTACGGAGCGAGGTGTGCCGAAGGGACTCGGTTTCGACTGGGTCACGTGCCCGAACTACCTCTTCGAGACGATCGCGTGGACGGGCATTCTGTTTATCAATCGGTCGTGGAGTACGGCGGTCTTTCTCGTCGTGGCGGGGGTGCAGATGGCGGCGTGGGCGAAGAAGAAGGAGAGTAGGTACCGGAAGGAGTCGGGCGGGAAGTACCAGAAAAAGCGGTTCGCGATGTTGCCTGGTGTGTGGTGAGCGAAAGTACTGTCTAACCGGTCTTCGAGCTCCGGCGCGGAAAAGCTGTAGGAGAGTCCCAGCTGTGTCGTATACCGCAGCAGGTGTCCATTGGCTAGCACGAGACAGCCACACGGCGTTTTCTCCGCGGGCTCTTCACGGTGAAGCACACGATCATCCGGCTGCATGCACTCGAACGGGAGGACAGCCTTCGCCCCGGAGACTGTACTGCCAATAAGCGGGCTGGTGGTAGCAAGCGAGATGCTGTCCGAAGGAGCTCGTCTTTACTACACCTCCAACAAGCTCAGCTCGTTCTATAAGCTGAGCCACACACTCGGGTAGCATGTACATGTAAGTCTCGGGCTCGATGCCGTACGACATTTACTAGACAAGCACCAACAGCGGTCCTGTTATCGTCAACGCAAGAGCGTTAATCCGATATGCGACAGCATCTTTCGCGATTACTCATCCGGCGGCGTTTGGAAGCCGTGCCGAGGGGAGACGTTGAATGAGCCGAAACAAATCACTCTGGCTTCCTGATAGAAGTATGTTCACTGCATCAATTCACATCCTTCGTAAAATATCCCTTCGTTCAACAACACTGCTACACTGCAGTAGCAGAACACCTACAAAGTATACCTAAACCCAGGCAACCCCTCAATATACTTTCCACCACCGGCAGCCCTCTTATTCGCCCGCTTAAACTTCAAATCCAACGCCAACGTAATCACCACAATCAACCCGCTCGCGAGAATCGTCGCATACATACCCGGCCTATACGCCGGCTTATCCTGCGACCGAAACACCGTGCTCCCCACGATCCCGCCGATGCCCCCCGCACCCACGAGCGTGGCGGAGCAGAGGGCGCGTTTCCATTGCCCGCGGATGTTGTTCGCTTGGAAGGTGAGGATGCAGGGGACGTTGGAGTTGGCCGAGGTGGTGGCGAGGAAGACGCCGAAGTAGCGGAGGCCGACGGTCTTGGTGAAGCCCAGGAGGTTGAGGCCGATGACGCCCATGAGGGCGTTGACGATGATGATGGGGCCGCGGGTGTGGTGTTTGTCGCCTACGTAGCAGGGAATGGCATGTTAGCGACGGTTTTTGTTTGGCCGCGCGGGAGGGGAGGGGGGGGGGTTGATAGGGGATCAACGGAGCGATGTTTTTTTTTTAACTTACCGTACGAGGCGCAGCCGAACATCCAGATTGCGGCGACGCAGTAGGGTGGGGCGATTAGGCATTGCGCTTCGGCGACGTTGAAGCCCATGCCGTCTTCGAGGATGATGGGGAGAAAGTAGGCGATGGCGTAGGTGCTGGACGCTGGTGATTAGTCGTTGATAGATTGATCCGACGAAGGACAGGAACTTACACAGTAGTAGTCAACCCAAAGAGCGCGGCGAAGCCCCAGACCTTGAGGTCACCGGCGCAACGCAGGTATTTGCCGATGTTGAACTCTTCCGGGATGGCATCATGACGATCCTTCTCGATGCGGGCGACGACATAGGCGGCTTCTGTCTCGCTCAGGAACTTGAGGGACAGTCCGGACCTCTTGGCTGCCTTCTCGGGGAAGTCGGCGATGGTGAAAGCACCGACAATGCCGACGACGACTGTGATCAGGCCTTGCAGGATACTGAGGCAAGCAGGAGTCAGTGTGCTGTCTTTCCTCAAGCTAGTGTTTGGAATTGGACAACTCACAAGATCCAACGCCATCCGGCAATACCAGGTAAGATCCCACTGGGTGCTGTCGGGTCCTTCTTGGTAGGCCCGTAGTGCTGGCCCCATGCGGTTCCCAAGTTTCCGTGGCCCGCCAACTGCGAAAAGCCATAGGCGAGGATACCGGAGAAGGCGGACGACATGCTGCCGATGAGGTAGAAGACGGCGTTGCGCTTCTGCAGCTCGTAGCGAGGGTACCAGCATGAGAGCAGGTATGCGCAGCCTGGAAATACTCTTGTCAGTGACGGCAAGGAGTGGAAGAGGTGTGCTCGATTGATCGCTGACCTGGGAAGAAGCCAGCTTCGAAGATTCCGAGAACGACCCTCAGGGGCATCATCTAAAGACAGTGTCAGCGAAGGCTCTTAGAGTCCGAGGCAAGCTGTTCCGTACATCAGTCCACTTGGTCACAAAGCCGAAGCACATCATGGTGATGCCCCAGAGTATGGAGATGGTGGGCAGGAATTTCGCCGGGCCGACTTTCCGCAGTATCACTGTCGCAGGAGGCTGCAGCAGGACGTAGCTGACGAAGAAGATGCAGGTGATGAGGGAGTAGCGGGCGCCAATGCCGAGACCCAGGTCGACACTCATACCGGCGACGGCTGCGATGCCCAGGTTCGTCCGATCCATGAGAGATACGCCTGTAGGCCTGGAGTCAGCGATGTCCTGAGGGCTTGTGTTGGCTGGGACCACTTACAGTACATGAAGCCGAGCGTCAGAACCAGACGGACGTCGATACGCCAAAGCACTTTTTTCTGCTCCTCGGGCGTCAAGGCATCGATGCGGGCGTCGTTCAGCTTCGACGAGCCCTCGGATATGGTACGCTCGAGCTCGAGGTGCTGCATCCCCGACTTCTCCGTGTCCATCGTGGTGTCCATGCTGAGCTGTAGGACGGGAGGGCAGGGTATGGATATCAGAAAAGGCTCACGAGCCGTGGGCGGGAGGGACGTGTCGACGAAGGAAGAGGTGGACTGACAATCATCCCATCGCCTCACCGCAGGCGTAAGCCTCCTACTTATACGCTCACGCGTACCACACCCTTAGCGTTCCAGCCCATCAGCCCATCCGATCTGGACAAAGCAAACAAGGTCTGTCTCCCAGCTGGGGGTTGCCAAGGCGAGCCAAGTCGAAGTCTCCTCACGCCACGTCTCGACTCTTGGGAGCGTCGGTTCCAACTACCCCGGCTTTCCAAGCGTTTGATGGAGGTGACAACCTTGCAATATGAAGCGGAACGTGGAGTCTAGCTTCCCCACATAATACCCCAGAAAACGCTAAAAGGTTAATTCGTGGTCCAGGCCCTCGGCCGCCCGCGGATCTGCTGCATGCGTGCATGGGGAGTGCATGGTGAGCACGCGGTCGGTAGGTACGTACTGTACGGGAATCCCGCAACGATCTTGTGCGGTAGGGCCGAAGACTACTACCTAAGGTATTGATTTGCGAATCGGAATGCCGTTCCTCTAGCAAAGTCTCCCGTCCGTGGCACAAATGGCGAAGACAGGATTGTTCGGGGAGACGCCTACATACTTCAACCTCGTCGGACGAAGCGCCATATCTCGACAAGCCGAAAGTCTCGTGAGCAAAAGCTGCTAGTAGCTGCCGACGCACGGGGCCTGGTAGATTGGGGCGTTTCGGGCTGGCGATAACAACGCTACAAGACCTTCCCCAGCAGCTCTCGATACCGCGCTACGCTGGCGAAAGCAGGATGCGTACGAGACGGACTGCACTGCATCACGCATCCATCGTGGATGGCGGGTGACTGCGGGCTAGTGTGGGTGGAAGAAGTAGTAACGTCAGCCTGCAGCGCCCAGGTCGGTCGTACAATGCGCCACGTCGCCCAGCTCTTAAACTCTGCGCCATGCCTCGGTTCGTTGCGGCGGCATTTACGATAGTGTCTCGTAACTTCGCAGAAACCACTGCATCCTCCTCCACGCTACGTATAGTCCTGACCCCTGAGGCCGAGTGCAGGGGCATTCGGGCCCGTCTGTGTTCGATAGAAAGCTGCCAGTGACACCCCTCCCCGGATCACTCCGGTATGTGTGGGTCAGGTCTGAGATCGAGTTTCTCCTACAGGACACGAGAATGGTCCGGAGGAGCATGTCCCGCCAATTGACGGCAACAACTCGTTGGCTTCTTTCTGACCCGAGTACACGCGATGCCGTTCTTGTATCGACCCTTCTCGACCACTAGGTCTGATTCCTTCCCGATCCGTCGACCACCGACATACATCGCTATGCATGAAACCATGTGCTTGCATCGCTCACGCATTGAGCTTCGCTACGTGGCCCTTGATACCCTCAACTCCTAGTTGCTAAGTCTGATGAAGAACAATTCACGCAGCGCCCCAATCCGATCCGGTTCGCTACCACATTCCTTCAGCACCGTCATCTTGACGCCTAGATTCTCCTTGATAGTGCCGTCGACCAGCATGCTCTTCGTAGATCTCCTCCTTGCCCGGCATCTCAACTCTTGGATTGCGTAAGAATAGAACGACCAACACCGTGAACGTCTGAAACACAGTCGGAGGTGTAGAAATCCAGTAGCTCATGAACTCGAAGTCTGCCGGCGGGAAGAACTCGAGCCCCGGAAAGAATGCAAAGCACGCATTCCATTTCATAGCGGAATATTGCGGTACTGATAGATCCAGACTTTCCGTTTCGGACTTCGCTCCATCTGCTCGGGTATGAACATGAAGTCGCGGATCAACCGGACTTCCTGCTCACCAATTTCCAGGAGGAGTGGCTTTGGTTGCTCCGTCGCCGCCGAAGCCTATGCCGATCATCCATTTAGTATGATCGCTGAGTGTAACTATGTCTAAGATATGAACCCTTGAGGAAGCATGAGCGCCGCACTCGCTCCAAGGCTGTAATGAGGTTTCAGGACCGAGTGACCATCCGACGTAGGTCCCCTGCGGTACCTCATCCTTTCTCGACCGAATCCGGACGCCAACCGGATACGTCTAGAAAAGCCCAGACCGCGAAGTATATGCAGGTAGAAAAGACTATTCTCCATGCAACAGCTGCCCCGACCACGCCCAGTCGTGGCAGTCTTCCGACAGGCCTTGCGGGTCTAGGGAGACTCCTTTGGTCGGGAAATCATCAGGCGCCAGATCCTCATTTAGGATGTTCGAAATAGTGTGGACGTGTAGGTTGATCGGGAAGGCGAGTGTCGCGCTGTAGATTGTTGCTCGTTGCCAGGAGTTGGGAAGAGCGAGAGCAAGCGGTCGATTTGCTCAGCGGTAGACTGAGGGCATCTTGAACATCTAGAGCACCCTCGACGACCGACCGAAGGCCTGACGATCCCAGGATACAGGCCTGGGCATTTCTATTGAAATTAAATGCTCGCGTTTTGACCTTCCTGTTCCCTCGGTAAGTATATGGCTGCGATTGATCCACCACCTACGGCGACAGCATAAGGCGCGCTGCCATTGCTATCAAGTTGGCGGTCTGATACGCGTATGGCACACGACGAGATCCATTGCGAAGCCGTTTCGTATGGTTTGTTGGTGAGTCAAGTCTCAGCGAAAAGGTGCGATGTCGCTGTACAGTTAGTTGCCTGAGGCATCACTGCAGGAATTCAACATTCACATCCATGACACTGAAGATCAAGCACTTTTCAATATGTACTTAGGTAGAGAGAAAACTCGATATTGTAGAGGTGTATCGATGCCAACCTGTCTGTCGTTCCTGCTTGATCACTATCAGCGGGCTTGCAACCCTATGTGACTAGATAGTAGACGCGCCACAGGACGAGGAGGAATTGCCACTGTGTTACCACACCTGAGTCGCCTCAATATCTTACAACATGTATACTACACCCCCGAAACACTCTCATCTTGACCCTAATATGTCACGCCACCCTGCCGTACCATTTTCATCTGATCTCCACCCCAAACCTCCCAACCATCTCCCCGCACACCCGCTCATGCATCCCATTCACCTCCTCGGTCGTCAACGTGCGCTCTAGACTCCTATACTCGATCCGATAGCACAGACTCCGTCGCCACGTCCTCGGGTGCGTGAACTCGTCGATCAAGCGCACGTCCTCGACGCTATCCCCGGCTATCGTGCGGACGATCTCCATGAGGTCATTTTCGTGGAAAGCGGGCTCGGACTCGGTGTCGGGGCGAGAGGGTGCGGTCTGCTGGCCGCCGGCTGCGTTGGGCGCGGAGGTGGTGGAGGCGGGCGTCTCTGCTATCACGGGTCCCTCGAGGGTCTTGGGTAGCCAGAAGGCCACATCGCGCGGCGCGGGAGGGTGCTTGCTGAAGGGTTGGAAGCGCTTGATTGGTTCGCTTTCGCTGAATTGCCTCAAGAAGCGTGCGTCTTTGCTCCAGAAGAGGCGGATATCCGGTATGCCGAACAAGAGCATGGCGATTCTCTCCAAACCAATTCCAAATGCCCAGCCGATGCGTGCAGGCTGATTCGCTCGGATGAGCAGAGGCTGATCGATGACACCGCACCCCAATACCTCGAGCCAGTCGCCGCGCCACCAGACTTCCATCTCCCAGGACGGCGAAGTGTGAGGGAAGAAAGCCTCTACCCACCTCACTTTCAGCGGCTCCTTCTCGCCTTCCGATGCTTGCCCCGACACGGCGAGGGCCTTGTCGGCGGCGGTGAAAATGGCGACGACCATGTCTTCTAGGCTACGCTTGAGGTGCGCTGCGACGATCTCGGCATCAGCCGCAGAATGGTACTTCTCCTGCAGCGGATTGCGCTCCGGGTGAAAAGGCGGGTTGGGATCCTCTACCACAAGGTCGTGCTTAGGTAGCTTGTCGAAGCTATCTTTGATAGCGTCTGTACATGCCTGCCGGGAGCTGAACGCGCTTCGGTCCCACGTCAAGGCGCCCTCCATTTGATGGAAGATGGGGTAGTGGCTCCTGTCCACTGCGTCCCGGCGGTAGACATCAGCGGATAAAGTCCAGCCATCGCTGGTACTCTGTCTGAAAACGTCGACTTCGTGCGCGCTGGTGTGTGTTCGTAGTAGTGTGTCTTTGTTGATGTAGTAAGTATCTGTGCGGCTGCGGCCAGGGTGGTCCGGGGTGAAACCGAGGGAGTCGAAGTTCTGCTCCACGGTTACCACGCCGGGGAGAGCGTTGTGGTTGCGGAAGCCCGGAAAGCGGGATTCGATGAGCTTCCTCGTAATGGAGAGCGGGTGGTCGGTTTCGATGTGCAGTTTGCGGCCGTACTGTGAGAGAATGGATTGGGGCACGTTGGTCCAGGTGTCGGTAGGGTAGTCGGTGCCCGCTATGGTTAGGTTGCGTGGCGTTGCATCTGTCATTGGCTCAGTAGGTGCTAGAGAATGATGCGATGCTACGAGAAGGCGCGAAACATTCTCGCATTCTCAGACCGATGCCGACAGTAGTAAGGAGGTCTCTGGCTGTTGCTGTATCCTCGTGCTCTGGGTCTTGTGCTCGTCCCCAAGCGCGTAAGTGCCATGTAATACGCAGCTGCCTCCTCTGCCCTACCAACGGCCTACTTTGGTGCAGGAGGCACCTTTGGTGTTTCTTCTTTCTGATTGAGGAGACTTTTGAGGACTGACCTTGGGAGTATAAGTGCCGCAATATAGGGGCAACGCTGGCAAATCGTATGCTGAGGCGGAGGCTGACAGGCAGAGCCCAGAAGGACGAGCTCGAGCAGGCGAGCCTGACCATGATATGTACCTACACCCTCACCAGCCTGAAAGTACGCCCAATACTGCACCAAGACTGGGATGTCGTTGTCGACAGTCATATAGTGTGCCACCACTTTCTTCCCTCTAGCGCCGGACGTCACCGGCGGCGGCCGCCCGGGAACACATTGGATGCGATCTTCCGCGCAGCTCTCGTCCAGCTCTCATTATTCCCGGCAGTTGCCCAGTATTCCTACCTCACGCACCCCCTCTCACGCTCATTACTTCTGGTGTTGCTGCTGTAGAAGCAATGCTGGCTAAAAGGTCATGTCAACTACTGGAACAGAAGCGAAGAAGAGCAAGGACGTGCAGCGTGGACCCATCCACTACCCGCTGTGGTTTGGCGGGAGTGCGAGCTGTCTCGCGGCGAGCGTGACGCACCCGTTGGATCTGTGTGAGTGCTACAGATCAATGCAGGCTATGCAGGGGACTGACAGGGTGTAGTAAAGGTAGGAGCGAATCGCGACGCATGCGAAGAGCGAGGACTGACCCGACGACAAGGTCCGATTGCAAACGCAGCATCATGGCGACAAGAAGAGCTTGGGTGAGATGATCGCACATGTCATGAAGTCTGATGGCGTAAAAGGCTTCTATCGCGGTGTAGGTGATACGCATTGACTCCGCAGTACGAGCAGTGATTGATCAAGCCCAGCTCTCTGCCTCCCTCCTCCGCCAGATCACCTACAGCACCACCCGCTTCGGCGTCTACGAGGAGCTGAAAGAGGTCTTCACCACCGGTGTCCAGACACCCTCCTTCCCCGCCCTCATAGCCATGGCCTCAACCTCCGGGTTTCTGGGCGGCATAGCCGG
>NAJQ01000875.1:0-11794 GCA_005059865.1 Friedmanniomyces simplex
AGCTGGTGAGTTCCGAGGTGCGTGCAATGAGTGTGCCTACCTCATTAGGCGGTACGTACGTGAACTCGACCGCAAGAGGTATGGTGCTGCTCATCATCAACCGTCGACTCGTGTTTGCAGTAGCGGCGACTGGTCGTGGACGGTGCAGAGCGGTATGGACGTTCGCTGAGATCTCAAGATGGGGTGCTTCCGCAAGGTAGTGGTCCGCCACCCGCACCGCAAACGTGAATGCTTAATGTGGCTAGCGCGATGCAGCTTTTCGCCACCTGCGCAGCAACACCGACTGCAATCCAAAGCGAGCACGAGGAATACTTGGTATGGCGGCCTCTTGTTCCTAAGCCATAGCGAAATATCCCGCTCGTACACGACTACTCCCTGCTTGACCAGAGTTGTCCGGCCAGGAGACGCATAGCCACCATGCATACGGCGCTTCAGCCTGCTTGACGCAGAGTAATCCACATCGGCAGTCGTGGAATTCCCAGTCGTGTATATGAGCAAGCTTGGAGACCTTTCTCAAGAGGTTCGCATCGCCATCTGGGTTCGTAAAAAAACGGGACACGGTATTCCTCCGTATGACCTCGATATGATGGCTGAGATCATGGGCACCACTTCGAACTACTATCCACTTGCAGAGTACCTTGGAAGAAAGACGAGGGTCTCGTTCGCTACGAGTCGAGGGAGAAGTTCGGCATCAAGACAGTCTTTCTGGCAAGTCAACTAGCGACGCTACATAAGTCGGCGGATCGTCTACCGCCGTATCTACACCCTTGGCTCTCCCCATTCGAGGCCTTCCAAGGTACATTGCCAGTCGCTCGTACTACGCCTTGCTCGATGCTTTGCCCTCGCTGTAGGTATGGAGGACGACCAGCCCTTCGTACGCCCTCACACCCCTGAAGCCCAACTCCTCAATCGCCTACGCCTGGTTGCATATCTCTCCTCGGCGGACGCTGCCTTGCCTTTGGGAGCACAGGCACTCTGGTCCACGCCGTGGTCGGAAGCTGCCACTCTTACGAAAACTTTCCAGCGCCATCACGGCCTGGAAGACAGCGGAAGTGGAGATGTCGCACGATGTCTGGGCTCGCGTTCCGGAGGATGATAATTGTGCCATTCTTGTCGACGTCGGCAATGCCGTGGTGGCTTGGTCGCGGAGACAGCTTCGGGCTTCGAGGTATCGGTGGACGCTTGAAGCCGGGAAGCCGGCGGAGGGCAGATTTGGCCTCGTGTATAGTAGCATCGCGACACCGCAGGCACTCACAGCGGCTAAGATTCGAAACACGCTCATGGCCAGCCTGGACACGACTGCCTTGCGATGCTGAAGTGGCTAAACAGATCAGACACGATACATCACTCGAGTAGGGCCTTGTCCTGTGACTTAGCTAGAAAGCATCTCACCTCTGATCACCGAACCTTGTCGCATGCAAGCACGGGCAATAAGGCTTCATAGACCGATCTCAGCACCAATAAAGCTCGGCAGGTGCTTCCTGCATATACCTAGCTGGAGCATAATGCGGCTTGCGTGGGCCGAGCGCACTTGTGGAGGAACCCCGGTGAGGAATCGTCGAAGGGAAAGCGGCAGAGCCCAGAGAAGAAACTGAAATCGGGTGAAATGAGCAACGTACGTTTCGTATTGCTGGGCACCATTAGCTAAACGGCGCGGTGCTGTGCCAGATAGTCGTAATGGGTGTCTGATTGCAGCATAGCTCGCCTTGTTCTCCAGCAGACCGCATTCCGCGTCTCTACTATCCTAGATCGTCCGTTCAAGCAAGGCGATCGGAATAATCCCTCAGAGACTAAGGGAACGGGTTGTAAGTGCCCTGCCCGTAGCACACGGCTTCCACCTCAAAGCCTGTCACATTCTGCGCCGCCTTCCCATCCGCGCCGAACCTCAACATCTGGCCCCAGTCAGCGGCAGTGGGGTCCATCGGGTACCACCCCATGGATGGCGGACCATCCCACGGGTCGACCATGAAGCTGTAGACATAGTCTTGCATTGCGTTCGCCGTCTCAACTTCGAGCGGCTCGCAGCACGGTCGTCCGTTACCATCAGGGTAGGAACCCATTAGCATAGCAAGGTCGGAGCTGTGAAAGGCACCCATCCAAGGTAGAGGGTCCTGGTTGGTCCAGTTGCCGGCGTATTGGTAGCGGTATGTCGGTAAGCCGATGGAGTGACGAAGTTTCGTCGTGTCCGCGGCAGGACAAAGTGCGAAGCCTGTCGTGATGGCGTTGGCTGCTGTCTGGTTGGTGCCGTTGTAAGGGTCGTTCACAGGGTAGCGTTGCAGACTGCCACCTTCATTCGCCACACTGCTATAGATCATTGGAACTTTGCTCACAAAACCCATCGCATAGCGCTCCGTGACGTTCTCGAAGACGAGGCGCTCGTCGGGCACGGCGCCGAAGGAGATGGCGGGCTGCGCCGGGTTGTTGAGTGTTGAGTTGTCCTGGTATTGACCCATGAAGTCGATGATCTTGGGATATGACACGCTGCGCATGCAGTCCAGCTCGGCTGACGCATTGGTCGGGTAGTCGCAGCCTACGTTCTGGGCAACGAAGGTGAAGTTGCTGTTGCCCGCCCATGGCGCTGTGTTGAGAGCATCGCCGGACTCAGCGAAGATGGCGTGAGCGATAGGGTCGTCCCAGTATGCGTAGTTTGCGTAGTCGACCGAGACTGAGGAAGGTGGTTAGTGCGCACATTCGTGCAGTATGAATGGTACTGTTCATCTCACCTGCTCCTGAGCTCTGACCCCAGATCATAATTCTAGACGCATCTCCGCCAAAGTAGTTGATGTTGTCCCTCTGTAGATAGAGAGCGCGCGGATCAGCAAAGGGTCGCAATACTGATGCGCGAAGCTCGACTCACCACCCACTCAAGCGCAAGCCTCTGGTCCATCAGGCCAAGGTTCTGGTCATACAAACCAGCAGCATTGGGGAAGCCCATGATGTTCCTATCCTCCACGTCAGCGTTTGGCACGAGTAGTGCATCATCATCTGGATGCGACGGAACGTACATTCGATAGTTGATGGTGACCACAATATGGCTTTGCGTCCTGTTCACCCATCCCGCCGGTAGCTGAATTGGAACATCCACACCATTTGTCTGCAGCCCTCGCAACTGGGAGATGAGACGATGACGTAGCATTCCCCGGCGTCCAGATCGCGAGCTTCAGGCAGTCTTCAGTGGTGAAGACAGCGGACTCACCCGCCGAGTTGTTGGCATTGCCCCAGACCTGGAGATACTGCGGGATCTGCTGGTTCCAAATTGACGGTATGGCGGAGACGTATTGTGGGCACGCGGGAGGCATGGTTGTGACGTTGAAGACATTGCTAGACAACGGAACAGACTGGGGTGGAAGCCAGCGGTTTGAGCCCGAGGTGTCTTGACCGTAGGGTACCGAGAGGAAGGCGCGGACATTGCTGAAGTTCGTGTCGGGCGCGCCGGTGTAGTAGCCAGTCGAGGCACGCACGGTGTATGGAGAGGAAGTGGGAGCTGCGGAGGAGAGGGCAAGGAGAACTGTCACGGCGAGCAGTAGGGACGCCATTGTGAAGGACTGGTGAAGAGGGAAGCAGGTGGTGGTCGGCGGCCCTCGTTTGCGTCTCAGCCTGGAGCGGTGCCCGAGTATTCATACCCATCTTCATATTCCAGCGTTGGGTTCCTGAGAGGGGCCTTCGACCCCGCGCTCTTCCGCCGGCAAAATAGCAAGCCAGACTGGTTGCCATTGTGGTACGGTAGCGTCCTCGTATGCATCGGGTGCAACAAAGGGAAGCTCAATGGTCGTCATGGTGCAGATCACGCAGCGGGAATTGGACCATTACCTCATGGAGATAAGCTTCGTAGACATGATGTCCGTGAGCGTGAGCTTCGTGGCGGGTAAAGGCAATGTTGTGCACACATGCTGTCGCAGAGTCTCCGCATCGTTGTTGATGTTGGGGAGTATATATGGAAGAGGGGATAGCTATTGCAGCATTCCTGAGTACGCTCGGGTTTCGGAGCAAAGCCTACCGATCAATTTTTTGAAAAGGAATAGTAGGGTAATATTCAAACTAAGTAGCTAAGTACAGACAAGGAAGTTACTAATACGGCGCTCTACTAACAAATATAGTATAGTTATATATAGTAGTAAGTAGCTAGGCTATACTACTCTTAAACTCCTACTATAACGACTCTTCGAGTTTTCTAACCGTTTCCCGAGAAAACTCGGTAGGATTTTTTCCTAGATTTTTCCGAGAAGAACGGGCGCCGATCTAGAGCTCGGATCGATCGGAGCTAGCTTAGTAAGGATAGGAGAATTAGGGAAAAGGGTTCGAGGAGAAATTAAGCTACTAAGGTTTTTAAGGGAAAACCGTCGAATATTCTAGTAGAGAGAGGTAAACCCTTAGAAATCCTAGCGGGATTTCTTTTAGATTTTCCTCTATAAGGATAGGTACTAAACTCTCTCGCTTATTAGTTCGATATAGCTTAGCGTAGATAAGAGTATTAGAGAGAGAGGAAGAGAAACTACTTTACTAGGATTTTCAAGGAAATCCTTAGAAATCCTAGTAGGATTAAAAACGGAGTTTCTCTCTTGTTTAAGCCTATAAATAAGTCTAGGCTTATCGTCTCTCTTCTCGTAGATAAAGTAGACTAGATAGAGCCTCGATACTAGGTAGAAAGAAACCTTTATAGTCTATTAGGAGGATTCCCTTTAAAATTTTAGTATACTAAGACTTTCTAAGAAAAGTACTAGCGATAGCTTTCTCTTAAGCTTCTCTTCCTTATATCTAATAGACCCGGCTTAAGATAGAGCCTCGAGATTAAGTAAAGAGAAACCTTTATAAGTATTAAGGGGGTTCCCTTAAAAATATTAGTATATACTAGTCTTTTTAGAGAGAACTACTTATAGCGGCCTTTCTCTAAGCTTAGACTAGAGACTTAGGTTTAGATAAGAATAGTTTATAGATACTTCTAAGAGGTTTACCTTATCTAAGCTAAATAGGATCTCTAATAGAAAGAAATATCTTTCCTTACTTAAGGTAGTTTAAGTAGGTAGAAAGAGGAGATAGTAATAGAAGAGTTCTCGATAGAAGAGTTAAACGAGATAGTTAGTAGATTTAGAGCTATCGAGGTACTAGTAGTCTAAGGAAGCTAGGTAGAGATCTCTAAGAAGATCTCTCTAGCCTCTTCTTAGTTAGCCGCGAGTTTTAATCTTTCTAGGCCGGCCTCTTCCTCTTTTACTTATAGTAGGTTTCGAGCTTTCCTCTCTTATAGTAGTAGTCTCTACTAGGTCCTCTACCTCTTCTCTTTCTTCTTTAGAAC
The DNA here is from genome assembly GCA_005059865.1 of Friedmanniomyces simplex. Taxonomy (NCBI): domain Eukaryota; kingdom Fungi; phylum Ascomycota; class Dothideomycetes; order Mycosphaerellales; family Teratosphaeriaceae; genus Friedmanniomyces; species Friedmanniomyces simplex. The sequence goes on from NAJQ01000875.1 coordinate 5,291, forward strand.
TACTACTCTCTCGAATCCGCTTAGAGCTAGCTCTCGATCTCGATCTCGACTTATCTAGAGTAGGGATCTCTAGATTTAACCTACTCGGATACTCGTCTAGATCTTCCTCGATATTACTATAAGTATACTCCTCGAGATTAGAGTTACTAAGCTCTCTAGATCTTTCTAGATTTATAGAGGGCCGCGTAGTACTAGGTCCCTTCTCTCTTACTTCTTCTAATTGCTCTCGGCTCTTATCTATAGATCTAATTAAAGAGCTTCCTTCTCTTCTAAGTTAAGGCCGGATAGTAGTATTATAGCTAGGTTCTTTAGTCGTTAAACTCTTATAAGAGGAAGGAGAAGAGCTTAGTAGATCGATCCCCTTATTATCTCTCGCGCTAGACTTATCCGAGCTCGAGCTAATATCCTTAAGATAGTCGTTAATAAGCGTAGCCTTAGTTGGACTTTTCGTAATATCTTCTAAGAAGCGTAGCTTCTTGTAAGTAAGCTTCGAGAAGCTAGAGTCTTCTTCTAGTTAAGATAGCTTAGGATTAAGAGTATCCGAGAGATCTCGATCCGAGTCTTGCGGACTAATCGAGCCTAGATTATCGAAGATATCCGTATCCTTAGTCGTATAGACTCGCGACTTATTACTTAGATCGATCGAGCTAGAGTCGATTAAGTTAGTTAGTATAGTCTTTATAGTCTCTCTACTTCTAGCTTTAGATCCTCTTCTCTTATTACTATAGAGGCTCGACGTATTAGTACTCGCGATACTTAGCTCGATCTTACTCTCTAGAATCTCGCTAATCTCCTTATCCGCGAGTAGGTTAAAGTAGTTAAAGTAGAGCTTACTAAACTCGATACTTCGATTCGTTATATCTCTCGTCTTATTACTAAAGTAATTTATCTCTCGAGCGTAGTTTAAATTAGCTATTAAGGTAGAATGTCCGGCTAGATTATCCTCGATATTAAGGCTTCGATACTTATTAATCGGGTTTGGTATCCGGCTTCTTCTCGGGCTTAAGAGCTCGCTATTATCCCTAACGATTCTCTCCTTAATAACATAGGTAATTAAATGTCGGTATTCTTTAACTCTAATACTACTCTTAAAGTACTTCTTAGTTATAGCTCGAAGATTAGTACTTAACGATAGAGCGCTAAGACCCTTACTAGTCGTAGGCGTAACAAATAGCTTCGAACCTATCGAATCGTTAAGATCCTTCTTAAGTATCTCTACCTCTAGATATTCGAGAAACGGGATAATAAAGATTATATAGTAGAGTAGAACCTTACTAAGTCTAGACGGTAAGTATCGGATATTAGAATTAGATAGTCGAGTTAGATCCCTTCCTTTATTAAGCGAGGTTATCTCGAGAACGATAAGGTTCGTTCCTCGATTAAGAAAGATATTCCGCCGGCCGCCTAGGGTAGTATTTCAAAAGCGTATTAAGACTAGCTCCTTTCCTCGGAGAGGACTCGAGAATAGAAGATAGATCGTTAGTAAGCAATCCTTAAGGAAGCTCTTTATTCGCTTATAGTAGAGTTTAATATTACTCTCTAGAGTTCCTTTACTATTAAAGAAGCTATAGATCCGAGTCTCCTTGTTATAGTATCGTTTAATTAAGGCTATCTTATAGTTATTTAGATAGGGAAAACTAGTAAGATCTACTAAAGGCTCTAGATTATCTTTAAGGTCGATTATCTTATTATAGTCTAGTTCAAGAATCGAGTCTTCTTCTCGACTTAGATCTAGAAAGAGGATCTCTTTAAAGAAGCTATCTTCTAGCTTAGAGAGAAGTTAATTAAAGATATATCGTAAGGTATTAATACTAATAGTCGTATTATCGATCTTTACTAGATCCTCGTCTATATTCGTAATAGGTTTATAAGTACTAACGATCGTATAGCTAAAGTACTTTAGCTTATCTCGTAGACTAAGAAATTCCTGAAAGTATCCTTCTCCTCGATAGGTTAGTTTCTTCTCTAGATTATCCTTAAAGTATAGATCTATTTCTTTAGGGTCTACTAGACTAAGGGTATTAATCTTATAGTCGAGATAGGCTAAGAAGTAGAGTCTAGTTATATAGACTAGCTTTAATAGAATATTTTGTAATCGGCCTTCTTTCTTAAAATAGTAGTTATTATTATTAATCTCCTTAGTTATATCGATAGCTAGTAGTATAAAGCAAGTAATAGCCGGGTTAGTAAACGTCGTATTCTCGGTATTACTAAAGCCTATCGTAAATTCAAGAGTAGTGTTAAGTATCTTAAGGGTTATCTTCTTAATAATCTCTCTAATAAAGCTAACCTCGTCCTCCTTATTATTATAATTATCTTCAAGATAAGATAGATACTTAAGATATTCCTCTAAGGTAGTCGATATTATCGGTCGGCTATAGGGAATCTCCTTACTTATATAGAGTTACTTATATAGGGTCGATAGATATAGATAATAAGGTTACTAAAGACCTTAAGATAGCTTCGCTTAGTCTTAAGATAGAGCGCCTTAAAAGGCTTAGTCTCTCCTCGACTATTAGCTTTAAAGGTCTCGTTAATATTAATTCTAATAGATAGAGGCTTATTCTCGATAAGCTAAAAGCTTTCTAGCCCGAGCTCTATTACTGTAGTATAGAGAACGTCGAGAAACGAGTCTTTAGTAAGGTTAGTATCGATAAGCGTTAGTAGAAGGTTTATATCCTTATCCTCTAGATACTTATAATATCTCGTAACTCTATTAAAGAACGTACTCTCCTTATCTATATTAGTATTATAGGTATCTCGGTTAATATTAGCGCTAGCTTCCGCTCGATATTTCTCTCTATAGAGAGAGATTCTCTTCGAGATATTACTACTACTATTACTACTATTCGTCTCTCTATTAATAGCTAGATTCTTACTATTATCTCTAGTCGGTAGTTTAGGTATTAGATATACTCGACTCTTTCCAATAAAGCTATTTAGAATAAGAAGAGGCGTATTTTCTATTATATTATTATCCTTAGTATTCTTACTATAGATTAAATGTTCCTTATTAAGATGTTTTCTAATAACCGAGTAGCTAATACTACTAAAGAGACACTCTCGATATTTAAAGCCTTCTAGTTCGAGCTTTAGATTAGTATAGTAATAGATATTAGGAGTAAGTAAGCGTAGGTCGACTATAGTCTTAAATTCTTTAGTATTAATCTCTTCTTTAATAGTATCGAGTAGCTCTTTATAGATAGGCTTATCTTTCTTCTTACTACTAGGATAGTCTTTATTATGTTTGTCCTTAAGATATCGGCTAATAGCGTCTATATTCGGATTGATATTAATCGAACATTTCGGACAAATTAGCGTCTTAATATTAGTATTATATTCTAGGGTCTTATTAGCTATCGAGAGAGTAGCGTTAGGCTATAGCTTCTTAAAGTCTTTAAAAGTAAACGGGCTATTTTCTTTAATAATAGAGTTAAGCTTCGTATTAAAATCCTTATTAAACGGAGTAATAGCGTAGATAGAGTCTAACATTTTTTTTTTGTTCTTTCTTTCTTTCTTTCGTATAAGGTAGAGGTATATAGAGTTTAGAGGTATAGGACTATAGCGATCGTAGTCCGAGAGATAATCTTTCTTTTAAGCTAAGCTTAAGATCTAGAGAAGAAGTTAGTAGAGCTCTAGAACTAATAGTAGAGTTAGACTTACTTAGCTAGAGAGTATCGAGTAGAGTTATAAGCGTAGTAGAGTTAGTCGAGTCGAGATAGAGTCCTTAGTACTAGAGAAAAGAGAAAGAGAAGGAGGAAGAAGAAGAGAAAGGAGACCCTTACTTATAGACTATAGCCTATCTAGAATAGATCGAGTAGAAGACTACTTTAGATAGAGAGAGAGTCTTCTTTAGTCTAACGAGCTCTTATAGGCTAGAGCTATATCTATTTAAGTTAAAGGAATCTACTTTAGATAGAAGAAGATCTACTTTAATTAGAAGAGTTCTTATAGGTTACTTATCTATTTACTTTAGTTAAAGGAATCTACTTAGGATAGAAGAATATCTACTCTAGTTAAGAGAGTTTCTATAGGCTAGAAGTCTATCTACTATAATTAAAGAAATCTACTTTAGTTCTTAGAGCTATCTTCTTTAGTTCCTAAGTCTAGGAGATATAGCTAGGCCTCTCTCCTCCCTTTCTCTCTCTTCTCTTAAGTATACGAACTACTTGCTAAGTAAAAATAACGAAACCTAGCCTTAAGAAGTATCTTCTACTTCTATCTTCTCTACTACTCTAGTAGCTAACTTCTTCTTAAAGATACTATCGTCTATAAAAGCTAAAAGAATAAGATTAACTAAAACGACCTTAAAGCGAAGGTCGACGAGCTTTTTAAGCTTTTTTAAGCTTATCGAAGAGCTTAAGGAGGAGAAGAAGGCTTTAGAAGCTCGAGTAGCTTTTCTAGAGCTAGGGAGTCTAGGAGGAGGTAAGTCTAGACTCCTACTCTAGTAGTACTAGAAGCTAACTTATCTTAGGTCTAAACGACGTAGACCTAGGTCTAGGGGAGTTCGACTTTAACGTAGATCTCGGGGACTTAGCTACGATTAAGTAGGGAGTTCTAAACTTCTTAGCCTCTTTCGCTCTCCTTATTAGTAGAGCCCTTCCCTTCTAGCTTCTTAAGTAGACTCTAAACTATCCTATCCTATACTAAGTACTCTAGAAAGATCTATATAGCCTTAGTACTATAGTATAGAGCTTAGAGAGCCTTTAAGAAAGCCCTAGTATATCTTAGTACTTAGTAACTATAAGAGGCCTCTAAGGGCTCCCTAAGAGCTTATTTATAAGGTCGGTAAGTACTATAATAGTAGTTAGTAGGGCTCTCTCTAGCTAGAGAAGATAGATAGAACTTACGGGTCCTAGTATAGATACTAGTATCCTTAAGTAGATATAGCTCTAGAATAACCGACTCTTTCTTAAGACTATAGCGTATATTAAGCTCTCTTAGAGCTAGAGTAGAGTTAGGATAGTTTCGAAGGTTGCCTTTATACTACGTTAGTATAGTCTTAAAGTCTCGAGTCTATAGCTTACTAGTAAAGTCCCAATTCGAGCTAAGTAAAGCTACCCGTAAGATCTTATCTAGGTTCTCTACTAGCGCTCTATCTTCTTTGTTCCTTTCTTTAAGCGTCTCTATATAGTTAAGTAGAGACTTAGATATAGTCCCCTTAAAAGGTCGAGTAAGGATTATAAGGTCGGACATTATCTAAAGTATTTAGAAGAGAGGTTTAGAGTATCGAAGAGAGTAGAAGAGTATCGAGGGTTAAGGAAGTATATATAGTAGAAGTAATATCTAGACTAGATATCTAGAAGATTAAAGTAGATCCTCTAGTAACTAAAGTAAATAGAACTATCTAAAGTAGATCTTTAAATAACTAAAGTAGATAGAGCTATCTAAAGTAGATCTATAAGTAACTAAAGTAGATAGAGTAGTCTTAAAGAGTTAAAAGAGTATTTAAGCTAGATAGCTAGACTATACTAGATTCGAGGGCTTATAAAGAACTTAGGGGCTTACTTTAAAGAAGATAGGCTATATATTAGTCTTCTAAGTAGACCTAAGCTTTACTAGCTTATACTATCTAGTACTACTTAGAGGACTATACCTAAGAGCAAGAATTACTTTAATCTAACAAACTAGGCTAAATAGCTATAGGTCTTACTCTATCTAGCTAGTAGTAGAGCTTAGCTCTTTAATCTCTTTAAAAGAAGCCTCTAGATCCTCCTCTCTAGTACTACTAAGTATATCCTTAATACTAGTAGTATAGTAAGGATTATAGTAGTTATAGCTTCCTAGAAAATAATAGTCTAGCTCGAGAGTTAATCGAGTAGAGTTAGAAGCTTTAACCTCTTCTCTAGTACTTATAATAAATTCCGAGCTAAAGATCTTCTTATTAAAGAAGCTCTTTACTAGATCTAGAGATAGAGGGTATAGAGTAATAGAGGTAGGGCTTAAGGTACCTACTTAGATCTCGAAAGATTAGAGAGTACTTTAGTAGATATAGGTTAAGATAGTAGAGCTCTTTGCTTAGAATAGTATCCTTAGAGGCTTCTAGTAGATCGAGCAAGTAGTCGAGATTTAAAGTCTTCTTCTCCTTAAAGGTCGCGCTAATTAGACCTACTAATACGGTAGGTTAGAATATAGCCTATATCTTAGGAGGATTGCTCTCTCAATTTTTCCTCGGCTCGAGAGATTTTCTTAAGGCGTCTAGCTATTTTTCTAATATACTACCGCAATAGATATATACGAGAAAAATAACGTAGACCCGAGAAAAATTCCAATTCTATAAGGAAAAATCGAGATAGTATCTTAGTATTCCGGTAATCTTACGCTCTAAGCTATCCGATTTTTTATCGCTTAGCTCTTTTTTCCCCGAGATACTAGATAGTCTAGATGGGTTAGGGTTAGGGTTAGGGTTAGGGTTAGGGTTAGGGTTAGGGTTAGGGTTAGGGTTAGGGTTAGGGTTAGGGTTAGGGTTAGGGTTAGGGTTAGGGTTAGGGTTAGGGTTAGGGT